>JAPYZP010006185.1:0-16286 GCA_030522985.1 Torymus sinensis
AGAGTGGACACAAGGTGGTCCTGAAGTGGCACGAAGGAAAATCCCCATGCATATCTAGTTAATGTGAACAAAAAAAAAAAGAAAAAAGAAACAGAGGCTAACACAATAGTAA
Organism: Torymus sinensis; assembly: GCA_030522985.1. Classification (NCBI taxonomy): domain Eukaryota; kingdom Metazoa; phylum Arthropoda; class Insecta; order Hymenoptera; family Torymidae; genus Torymus; species Torymus sinensis. The sequence continues at coordinate 113 of JAPYZP010006185.1, forward strand.
CAAAAAAACACACCAAATTTATACGTGAAACTTGAATGTAGAAACAAAATTATAGCAGAGAATAAGCAGATGACGTAAAAACAGTTACAAAAATTAATAAAATGTAAAACAGAAAAACATGCGAGTTGATGGTATATATTCAACATAATGTACAATGGTAATAAAAACATTATTGATAAACATTTTCAATATTATGATGACTTCTATATGTATATAAACCATACCGATATAATATCGTATACAATACCAACAAAAATTTACATTTTTATACCAATGCGTAAGTGATTCGAAACATTACAATACTCTTTCCTCCAAAACTCCCTTATATCTAATGTACCTCAACTTCGAATCCAAAATTAACTTCTTTACGAAAACCGACGATAAAAAGAAAAAGAAAGAAAAACGAACATCATTACTACGGCCGAAGTTCTCCCAGCTCAAGCCCTTTTCAGCCATCGTTAAAAAATTAAATGTCGCGAGCGGTAAAAAGGGCCGAAACCGGGCACAAAGGAGGCACTTAAGCCGTGCAAACGCGCCGGAAAATAAAATGATCTCGCGCGGGGCGGCGCCGTTTATATGCAAATCCCCTTCTTCCAATTGACGCGCGGGCCTCTCGTGTGCCAACTGCATCTCGTGTATACAGTTTGCACCTCGCTCGCTCGCCAGCTCACGCTCAATTAAACGCGAAAGCACCTTGTCATCCTCCGCGCGCGCGCGCGCATCCCGTTGGCTTTTGTACCTATTAAGCGTGTAGAATGCAGCCAAGGTGCCGCAAGTGCAGCCGCCGCCAGACGTTTTCAGTTTAAATTGGGTATTTTCGCGCCGCGAGCTGGTGTGGGAGTTGCTGGCTTGTTTGATTTGTGGTCACGAATAATTTTTTTTTTTGCTTTTAGTGGGATGGTAACTTTTTGAATGCAAGAAAATGCAAAGAAACGTATTTTCATGGGGAATAGTTTATTACGTTAGGTATTTTTGTAGAGGATTTGTGAATTTTATAATGTTATTTTTTTATATTAAGGTTGTACGGAGAAGAAATTTTTAGTAAAAAAAAATTATAACTATTTTTTATAGTAACCGCGTGGCACAGACTCATATTCTCATTAATTACTACAATTTATAATACATATTGCTATTTATATATGTAGTAAAAATTGAAGAAAATAGAAATTTTTATTATAAATTGTAGTAATTTTTACTATAAAATTTTTCTCCGTGTGGGTAGAGAACGATCGATGATTATAATAAAATATTACACAGATAATTAGATTCCACAAAAAGAATTAAATTTATATATTACAGTTTTAACCTATAACACCTACAATTTAAAATTTAAAAAGAGTTTCTTTTTCAATTACGTATATAATTTTAATCCTATTGAGATATTAAAATAATGTTATTCTTCTTTTATTTGAATATATCGACGATAATGAACATTTCAACGCAGATACACGCGGAAGCGCGGAAGATTAGCGAACAAAAATTCAAACAATATATCCACCTCCTTTGAATACGCACACCATAACCCGATGTATATATACACACACATCCCGCACGCGCGCCGCGCATCCACCGGATGGAGCGCCAAAATTATCATTGGCGGTTCAGCGAAGAAAATCCGCTGCAGCCGCATGGCACGCTATATAATCTCCAGAGCGCGCGCGCGCCACGCGAGCTCAATAATACGTCCCTCTCTCTTTGCTGCCGGTGCAACAAGTGCATATACGCTCGGGTACACGTGTGTGCATCATCTGCACGCGCGCATGCACTTTGCCAAAGCCAGCGGCGAGAGCAAAAAGAGAATGAGAGAGAGCGAGCGAGAGGAAGTGGGGAACGAACGGGCCGAATAAACAGGGGAGGAGTTGCAGCGGCGGCGGCGGCGGTGGCGGAGGAAGGGGGTGAGCGCGAGCGCACGCTCTGCAGAAAGAGAGAAAATAAGAGTGAGAGAGAGAGAGAGAAGTGGTGGGGAGGTGCACACGAGACCGGCGCGTGCCGCATGCAACGGGTGCACGTTTTAAAAGAGGAGGAGGAGGAGGTGGGGGCCGCAGGATGCACTTTCGTCGTCTTCCTTCCTTCCTTCCTCCGCGCCTTCCTTCTTCTTCTTCTTTCGCTCTTATATATACTTGCTCTTCATTCTTTTTCGAGAGAGGCTTAGCGCCGCGCTAACGGGCTTAATTTTCGCGAGATGGAATCGCAAGAGAGCCTCTTTACGACGCTTTTAACGGCATTGTTTTTGGTCGGCGTATATATAACAGCGTTTGGAATTTCGGGAGAGAGAGAGAGAGTAAATTGGCGCTCGCGCCCACCGAAAGAAGAGAGGCCCCCGTTTTTTACGAGGCTGTAAAGGGGTAGCACGCAGGCTTTCGCTTTTTAATTGCGCATTTGTCTTTAATGATGCTTTACTGCTCGTGACGCGTGTCGTAAATCGAGTTATAGACAAGATCGGAGTTTTTAAATATCTATGAAATTTGGATTTGGATCCGGGCTGTATAAGCGCACTGGTCATTTGAAAATTATGTAAGTTTAAAGTTTACAAAGTACGAGATACTGGATTTATTTGCATATCATTGTCTGCGGCATTATATGAAAATATTTGATAGCGAATATATTTAAAAACGATAGTTTTGATATATACATAAGTTATGTTTAGGTTAACGCTAACAGCACATGTTTGTATTTATGCAAAATTTGTAATTAATTCGAGTTACAAAAGATTTTTTTTTTAAATTATATTAATGACTTATTAGACTAATTTGATTAGTTCTTTTTATTACACGAGAAATGAATGTTTTGATATATATAATAAATACAACGGAGTTACAAGGATAAACCGTATTCAATACCCGCGTGCATACGACAAATCTTCGTTAGAAAGGTATTTTGTTACCTATAACAATACGTATCTTAATCATGTATCGCTCGCACCTCGTTATACACATACACGACAACTGCCCCCAAATACCAAGTACTTACATATATATCCCCCACCCCTCGTGCATATACATACACCTCACAAAGCCAAAGAGGGAGAGAGCGCATCGCACACACTCGCGACAATGAACCTTTCCCCCCGCGCCCCTCGTCCGAGATCCCGGCCAATTAACGCGCCGGCTCTCTCTCTCGCTTCCGCGTGTATGCGCTGCAGATGCACTTGTTGCTGCCGCGCTGCGCCGGCCGGGCAATACAAGAGACTGGAATGTGCAGCAGCCGCTGCATCGGTAGAAGGGTTCGCGCGAAAGCGAAAGGGAACGGGGCCCGGGGGCCGAGATTTGCGCACTCGAGAGAGAGATTGATTGCGGTGCCCTAGAGCGTGTGTACGCGCGCGTTGTCGTCTTGTTATGCTAATGGCGAGAAAAGTGCAGGCGAGAGTGCAGTGCAAGTGCAGCGCGCGAGAGAGCGGGAGTTGCGCACAATCGGAGAAAGGGAGGGTGAGGCGCGAGGTGAGAACGGGTTTCGGTTTTCCGCGTCCATTAATCTCTCGTTTGACCCTTGTGTCGTAGCGCCCGCCTGAGTTTCTTTTTTTTCTTTCGCGCGCGCGCCTGAGATGTTTTGAGGTTGTTTTGTTCCCAGAATGTACATGTGTGTCGCGCTGAGTGGGTTTGGGGGTTGTTCTTTTTTTCGGGAGAGAGAGATAATCGCGAGTAATGCGATCGTTTTGATTGAGCGACGAGGCGAGATGAAATTGCTCGTGGCTGAGATTAGGAATTGCAATTTCAGTTGGTGTTTCAAGGATAAGTATACTGTTTTATATAGGTATGTGCAACGTACTTTTGAACTATTACAGTTTAAAGACAGAATTTGATAAGATATAATTTAGCATTACATATGTGTGTGTGTGCTGATTTTAAACCTGTGTATATACATCTGTTTAATGACGTTATCATGTAAATTGAAACAAAAATTACAGCGAAATTATTATAAACACAGGAACGATACTATACAGGGCGATAAGTTTTTATAGCGTGTATCACAATTTAACCGAACTTTGATCAAACTCCAATGTACGCATACACTCTTGCATTATCATATACATTCATAAACAGCGAGACACTGTGCGCACTCGCATATACTATAATCATCGAGTATTTACGAGCGCGCCCGATCGGCGACGATTCAGCAAAGGCTAAAACTTAATACCCGGGCATTTTCTCGTGGCACGCGTATAATTTCAATTCAGTCTTCGGAAAAAAAAAAATTCTTGCCTCGGTCTCGGGTAAAAATGTGTCTATATACACTCATGTCGTTGGCTCCATTGTGCGCCGCGCGCGACAGAGTTTAGAACGTAATTACACGCCGGTCTGCACGCGCACATTTTCTTTTTCTTTATTTATGTAAGGCGCACGCGCGCGATCTGCGGCAATTTCGCGTGCGAGCGTCGACCACATGTGCACGGCGCTCTCCGCACGTCGACTCGCACTGCACTCGTCTTTTTCTTGACTGCTTCGAGGAGGGAGAGGGCGCGAGACAGGAGGAAGAATCGCGCGCGTGTGTGTGTGAGGGAAGAGCTGCCGAGTGACAGCGGATGAGTATTGCGATAGATTCGTATGCCTTTTTTTTGGGGGATGATTTGTAAAAGCCGACGCGTATAAAAAATTTAGGGTTTTTTACGGGGTAGGAGTTAACGGTAAGTTTACACTAATTAATTCATGGCATTATTTCTTTTTTTTAAAGAGGTATTACCGGGCGAAAGTTGCATTTACCGTGAAATAGGCCGTTTTATGCGATTTCTCCCCGTTTTAAATATTAACGTATGCGCGAAGAAAGAATACGTTACAAAGTATCAAAACTGCGTGACTGAGCGAAGAAGGGAAGAAGAAGAAGAAAAAAAAAGATCGGGCGTCGTTGGGGATATGATACGCAAAGTGCTCATAAAAAACTTGAATTTTTGTATTCAATATATTTTTATAGCCGAGAAAACTGGTTCCCCCGAGGTGTATAACGAGACGTCAAGGGGTTAAAGCCAGCCCTAACATGACATTCACTATCGCATAAAAATTCAAATTTCGCATTATTATTTTCCAAATAGTCTTTTACGCGCCCGTACACACATACACAGAGACGCTGTGCGAGTAACCTGTCATTCAAAGTACAAAAAAAGAAAAAAGTAAAAACACAGAATTTTCAAGCGTGTGTCTCAGGATGGTAACTAATTTAATTTATTTATTTTCTTTTTTACGGTGCAACGGTTGGTGTTTATTTATTTATTTTTATTTTGGAACGTAACCATTTTTAGTATTACCTATAATTAGTAATTTACCACCGAACTAGTCAGCTAAAATTATGCTTTTTTTTTGGAAAACCTAATACTACAGGTACTCTAAATCGATTATTATACAAATTTATCACGTTCAATTATCTGTCTATAAAGATTAATCGCGAAGGAACACATGCAAAAGTCTTCATCGCCACAATAGAAATTGCTGGGCATTCCGCGACAATCTTGCCGACCGTTTACCAAAACACATCCTTTATACAGGCCCCGATATTGTCCCGGAAAGCTCGTAAAAACCACAAAACGCGCGGGCACTGTATTATTTAATCGTCGGCGCGTCGTGTAACGCGCGTGCGCAGCAATGGCCGCCTCTGCAAATGATGCAGCTAGTTAAGGAACAATCGGGGGCTGGCCCCGGCCGTAGAAGAAACCCAGGAGAGAGAGAGAGAGACCATTGTCCAAATTCAAGGGGCGCAACTCTCCTCTCTCTCTTTCTCTACGTCTAAGAAAACTAGTTCCAGCGTCTCTCTCTCTCTCTCTCTCTCGCATACCAGTTTGACGGATTTTTTCTTTCCATCTCGCTCCTTTCCCCGCTTTGTACCTGTTCTCCTTACCTTTCCCTTTGACTCGCTCACTCTCCTCGCTCTCTCGCTCACTCTTTTTCTTTCTGCCGGTTGCGCGCGAGGGAGAGAGAGTGAGCGAGTCTTTGCATTTGAAACGTATATGCCGGCGTGCATGAAAAATCAGCACTCGACCGTGCAACCATAAAACGGCAGCGCGAGTTTACGCGGTTTTTACACGGGGCGACTGCGGCCACTATAGTTGTGGTGCGTGTCCGCGCGCCGCACGATTTTTCCAAGCGGAAAACGGAAGCCTGTGTTTTGCCTCGTTGCTTTCGCTGTTAAGTTTCACGAATCTCGTATAAGTAGTCTGGAATTTTTAACGCAAAGAGCTGTCATTAATTACGGATTAAATAACAATTAAAAGGGATCTAGCGTAAGAGTAAAAATATTATAGTTTGTTGTGATATTGTGCACAAATTGTAGTGCAATATATACATAATTATATATTTTTTCGAATTTTCCTGATTTCAAGAGAAGAAGTTTTAGATTTCTTTTAAAACAGAGCTTGTTAGTTGATTTCCGTATTTTTAGTAAAACTATTTATTATGGGAAATGCACCACGCTATATTTATATGGTAAACGTTATTCTAGAATCCCATAATCCTGCATCATAACGCGTGCAAGGTAGAAGATAAATTAAAGATTTCAGAGAATGACATTTTACAAAAATAAATCAATTAAACAATATGACAAAGTAGTGGACAAAACAATAATAACAAACAAAACTCAATAATGTCTACAAACGAAACTTAAAAAGAAGAAACAAAATAACACAAACACGCACACAGACAAATCACAATCAAGCTCAACACAACGCCCAAATAAAGAACCGAGAAAAAGAAAAGGAAGCGAGAGCGCGCGGTAATAACGCGTCATCGTGCTGGCGCCGCACAAAAGCTCTCGCTCTCGCTTTTTTTTGCGAGCGCGCGCGTGTGCACTGTTGCAGCGTGGTATCGACGCGGCAACAAGTGGCACGCGACGAAACGAAATGAAGACAGAGAGAGAGAGAGTATATGTATAAGAGAACAGGTGCGCCGCGGAAAAGCGAACGAGGAAGGGAAAGCAGCAACAGAGAAAGAGATGAGGATGAGCGCGTGATTGTCGAGAGCTGAGGAAAATGGACTTACCGTTTCTTCGTGGTGCTAGCGACGGAGGGTTCGACGACGAGGGACGATCCCATAAACGTGTAGCCTGCAACAGAAAGAGGATTTCGCTCTGTTAGTTTGCTGGATTCGAGGCAATTTTGGTTTATGGCGGGTAAAGGAAAGCTTTTCGGATACATTGGCTTCTATTGCTACAGTTTGATTAACATGTTTATCCTTTAAAATGTTTAATTCATAATGGTATCTCGGTAACAGTTCTTTTATTTTTTTTTGTCGGGTTGCTAACTTTAACTAAGGGTGTTTGTCGAAATTTCTGCATAATTATATATGTATTTATTGACATGTTCGTGCGACTCTTCCTTAGATTTTATGAACTGCAAACCTTGATATACTAGAAATTAATGTTGAGACATTTGTAAACTCTATTTCATAGTACATTTTCATAATAAAGAACTGTCTATGAAAAATTGTACCCCGTCATTCGGAAGAATGCCCAAATCTTTCGATTCGCATAATACATTCATTGCAAAATATACAGCGATATACCCTAAAGCGTATTTCAATGAAATTTCAAAGTAAACAGCCGCCCAATCCCCCCGAATAATTCCAACCAAATCCAACGGCCCACGCTCCTCCCGAATCCTCTCATACATTCCTCTACGCAGTCAATTTTCCCTCTTGCCGAACAGCCGCGCACGCGGCTCGTAAGCCAAAACTTTCGTTCCCACAAACAAAGCGCGTGACGCTCTCGCGACCCTGAAAACTCTCCCGAAAGATCCTTCGAGAAATATGCCCGTCGCGCGAGCCGACATTTCCAAAACCGACAGTAGAAAATCCAGCCCCCCGGGAGAGACGCTAGCGCTCTTCCAGGTCAGTTCTTCTTCTTCTTCTCTCTCTCGGCTATTATTTTCCCATGCGGTGTCGAATTCCGGGGGCCGTAACTCCGGCGCACCGATAGTACATAGACTGGCTCTCTTCTCTGGCCTAGACGAAAGACGTTTTTCCCATGAAAAGCTCGTTTCGCTGCTGCTGCTGCTGGCACCGGTTTGCACGCGCAACCGTCACACGTCTCAACGTGTACACGCGCATCATAACGTCTTTTCCACCAGTGCGGGGACAACTTCCGGGTCTGCGTACGCTTCCGCGTCTGGGCGGCCAAACTGGTATTGTTGGGCTATTAATAAACGCGCCGTGGCAGTGACCAGTGGACAACCGCATTTTCCCTATCAGCGCCTCGTTCGCCGGTATTCTAATCGGGATCGCAGCAGCGGCAGCAGCATGTGAACGCATCCGGCAGCGGGCTCTCGCACTTCTGGATTTCGGCTTCTTTTCTCTCTCTCCCTCTTCTCTAGGCCTAGAAAGAGCGTAGTTGTAGCAGGCCCCTCCCTGCGCGAGCCTACACCCCTTCATCTCTATACACGATTCTTTTTTTCCTCTTTTTTTACTCCGTTCCCTTCTTCGCCTCCTCACTCCTCCCTTCTTCGTCTTCTTCAGCCCGAGAGAGAGAGAAGGTATTATATGGGCCGAACTTGACTAGTTATCCACGCGTATTTCCTTTCCATTTCATTCCATTCCGCGAGTCTATGAACGCGCGCGCGCCAGATGTTTTTCTACCGGTTCAAGAGCGAGAGAGGGAATAGTATAGTAGACAAGGGACTAGTTGTGCATGCACCGAGAAAAATGGAGTCTATTTTTTTTCTTCCCCGCTATTGTCGCAAACGCTCGTATATATACATATACATACATTACAGAGAGAGAAAGAGACGCCCGCGCGGTTTTTTCCTCTTCTCAAGTTTGCTACGAGAGGGGGTTGGATCCAGGGGTTTTTTCCGTCGCGACCGTTGATATCGCTATAATATGTGCGTGGTCCCTGCTTCGAGAAAGAGGAGGAGGTGCGGTGTATTATTAAGGAAAAATGTATACGCGAACGACTTAATCGCGGGTCAAGAACCCTGGCCTTGTCTTCCAATTGGACCTTCCATTGTCATGGCATTGTGTGCGAAAGTAGAATTTTTCTAGTGTCGGGTTTCGAGAAAATGCCGGACTCGGTTTACTAATAGACGAGGGTGGCGTTGTAACGTATTTTACATAAGAAAAAAAAATTACTTTCTCCTCTCTTGTAACGTCTTGCGACATTCAATGAGTTTTCTGCAGATGGCCGCTGCTCCTTCTTAATGTATACAGTTATGGGTCATTTGACTGGGCAGGGAAAAATTTAATAGTTCCATATGCATAATCCTTTGAAAAGATTGCCTTTACTTTTCAGGCAGCTGATGGAACTATCGAATTTCAGGAATATTTGACACCACAAAGGGTTTCAAGCAAAACTGATAATCGCTTATAGCGAAGTTCAACAAAGAGGAAATCATTTTTAATTCCCACAATAATAGAAAAACATTGACGAACAGGGACCATTTGTCTATCAAATATTTTCAATCACTCAGCATCCACTTATCCAAAACCATCGAGTCACAAACCCTCATATATGCAAGTTTCTCACATCGATAATTCCAAGAAAATCCAGCCTGATCAAAATCTTCAGTCGACTCGGTCGCGCGCGATAGAGTGTCCTTTTTCACACACACACAGCCCTATATATATATGTATACTCTAAACGCTATGCGCAACTGATGCCCCGACGCTGTCTAGACGCGCTGCAATCTCGGCTCGATCTCTCTCTGTCTCTCTCGCGAGATAGCCATCATCTAGAAATCGGCACGGTTCCAATAGCCCTCTCTCTCCCTCTCTCGCGAAGTTCTTGAATGGCGAAGACGAGAAGACGTGCGACGAAGAAGCAGAAGAAGAAGAAGATGAAGCGGATGTGCGAGAGAGGGACTCACACGTATACGCTCGCTAGTATACAAAGTATGTGACAATCAGGCGAAGTTTTGGGGCCGTTGGATGAAGTAAAGCGTATGTGGATTAGGAGAGATGCGCCCTGCACATTTGAATGTGAATCTCGGGCGCCTGTATTATACGCAAAAAGCGAGAGAGGGGCTTCCGTTTCGTATTTCGCTCAAAGCCCCGAAACCCTCACTCTCACTCTCTTGGTTTGAAGATTTCGCGAGACGCGAGGGGAGCGCATACTTCCCTCGGTCTTCCCTCGTTTCGTTGAAGTGAATTTCTTCATCGCGCGCGCGCGCAAAGGATGCATTTGACGCTTTAATAATTCTGATTGTCGGCGGCCCGCCGGCCGTGGAAACGTCAAGTCCGTTGAGCGTCAAGTGCATAATATGACGAGAGAATAAGCCTGTTCTCAACGCTCCGCATGCAGACATATGTGAATGCGATGTTCATTTTTGCACCGCTGGCTGAAGTGAAGTTTGAAGAAGACAGAGCGAGAGAGAGAGGGAGAATTGAGGTGTTGCTGCGACCGTTGTTCATAACTTCAAATGGGAGGAAGAGAGAGAGAGTGAGGGGCTACTTTGTCGGTCGGACAATTGCCTGATTTGCGTTTTATTTTCTGGCGATGCGCTCGTGCGTGTGTGCGTGAGGAGTGCATGTTTTAAACATTAGCCTTTTACTTCATTGTGTCTGGTCAGGGTCAAGCGTCTGGTATGAGAAATTGTTTCGTTAAATGCCCTCAAACGGCTTGTTGGGATGTTGTACCGCCAACAAAAAAAAATTCAGTAATGGTTATATAATCGAGTGTAACTTTGATACTTTGCTTTGATTGAATGATTTTATAATATAATTGTAAATGTATTTGAAATTTGGAACGTTTACAACGAAGGAAATATCGCCTTTTTCTAATTTTAATTAGGATTTGTTGGAATTGTTTTAAGGGTAACTGTACCCATGGTAGAAATTAGTCAATTAATAATGGGCAGAAAAATCGAAACTGGGCCATTGGAAATTGTTAGTTATTAGACAGAAGTGTAACGCTTTTTTCTAAGCAAGATGTAAACCAAAATCGTTATTTTGTCACGTGACTTTCTCTCTCTCTCTCACTCATCAACTCATCGACAAATCAAATAGCTTGTTACTACATTTTTAATGGCTTTTGCGGTGAATTATTTTAACTAGCATTAAAATGACAAATTAATAGATAGTACAAAATTTTGACCATTTTTGCAGGTCAATAAATGTGAAAAATAGGTTGAAGAAAGCGTTACACTTATGGTAGAAAACTGAAGTCCATTTTGTTTGCCATCTTAGTTCAAACTAACCATTTACTACCCAAAAAATGATTTCAATATCTACCAGTTAATAGTGTACTATCAAAGTATTTGATTATAATGAAATAAAAAAGATTTAAAATATTTTTAAAACAATTTAATGATATAATCAATATTTATCAAATATACAAATAATAAGTTGTTAAAGAGGATGATACATTTGCAAATTACCGAATTTTCGTTATACTAATTTTCATTTTTCCATATTTCCATAAAATATGCATTATTACAGCCATTCCTCGTTCTTAACGATTCAAAGAATAGTGAATGACACATAGTGGTTTCCAAGGTCAAATTCAGCAGAACAAAATATGTCTTAATATGTAGCCCTATTTTACTCAGAGATATAGCATTTTCAATTTTTGTTGGATTTATTGACAAAACCATTCGATGGATTTACATGAACCAAAGCCTAGATTATTTCAACCCTAGATTTATTTCATGTAATTGTCCAAAGGGTTTAAAATATAAAAAATATATGAATAAATAATTTATATATGCTAAAAACGACGAAAAAACAAATATTTATAAAATTGATAAAATTATAGTGATTTTTTTTCCAGTAAAAAACATATTTGTTGAAAAATTTTTTATATTTTCAACTCTTCAGGCCATAAGTACAGTAATTTCAAGTAATTTAAGCTTTAATTCATCTAAATCCATCGAATGGTTTACTCAAAAAACTACGCACCAGCCAAAATATTGAAAATGCTATAAGTATATCTTAGTAAAGTAGGTCTACATATTATATCTTGTGTCATGTTGCAGATATAGTGTCTATTTATGAGACATATATATTGTATAATGTTTAATTCCAATTTTTCTATTTTCTTTCAGCTTATTTTGGTCTTAGACGCCACCGTTTGGTTGAAACCGCAGTTTTACAATTTTTAATTTTTAAATAACGCTCTATTAATTTGAAAATCCAAGAGTTAGTATATGTAACAAATATATACTAGAAGAAATATAAAACAATTTTTTTCAGAGAAATTCAGGCAATAGTTACTACGATATTGTTACAATTAAAGACAAAAACTTCAATAAGTTCCCCAAATTGTTTTGTTTTTTATCCGATCTTAAAGAAATAAAGCTTATTTTGTTCGTTAAGAAATTTTAAGGAAAGTATCCATGGAAAAATTTATGATACCAGTTACCAGTACGGCACAATATCAATTGGTTCATTAAAATTAGACTTGTTCTTCTTAAACAAATTGATATTGCCCGTACTGGTGACTCGTATCATAAATTTTCCCATGGATACTCCACTTGAAATTTCTTAACGAATAAAATAAGCTTTATTTCGTTAAGATTGGATAAAAAACAAAAAATTTAGGGAACTTATTGAAGTTTTTGTTTTTAATTGTAACAATATCATAGCAACTATTGCATGAATTTGTTGAAAAAAATTGTTTTATGTTCCTTCTAGTATATATTTGTTACATATACTAACTCTTGGATTATCAAATTAATAAAACATTATTTAAAAATTAAAAATTTTAAAACTGCGGTTTCCACTAAGAGTTATACCTTAAGTGATGTCGGAGTCACGCTGATTAGTGAACATTTTCCTAACCTCAAAAACGTAACACCATAAATAAAAAAAAGTATACAATCGTAAAGCATAAAAATGTGGTGATCCATATACTTGTTATAATAAGGAATTAATAATTTTCAGTTAAATCAAACAATGGAAAATGCAACGCGAGGTGAGGATGCCGATTCACGTAGAAAATTGCAAGATGACCGTCACTTTAACGTAATTTCACGCGTCAATTTTAACAATATTGCATTATATAAAATTATTGAACTATTTTGATTAATGAGAATTGCTGTGATCCCGCATTTTTTGCACGATAATAGCAGATCGTTAGCCAGTTCATTTTCAACGTCACGGAGTAAATTTCGCCGAACAATGGTAAATGCGGCTCGAGGTGGACTTTACCATCGGCACACCCCAACACCTTTTCCCGTCAAGAAGTTAACCAACAGATGAAAAATCCTATATCAATAATAAACTAAGCATGCCCAGCTAGGTACACATAACGCGCGCGCAAGGTGCGACATCTACGCGCCCCATGTATTCGTCTATCCATCCATCCTGCGTCATCATCTGCAGCCGCGCGCTGTGCGGAAAGTTATGTTAATAGGCGCGTCCCATTTTTCCATTCATCCTCGGGCTCAAAGCTCGCCATCGGTTGCAAAGAGTCTCGTTCCGAGCTACCAACCCTCGCTCAAACCTACACACACGCACGCACGCACGCATGTGTAGAAGAAAAAACGCAACGCAGCTCTCGCGCTATATTTCTAACGACGCAACGTCCCATGAATTAGTAAACGAACATCGCAGAGCGAGCGAGCGAGCGAACCTGTACTACATCCGCCCGGATTCCTAATCCTATTACGCGCGTCCCTCTCCTCAACGCACGCGCGTTTTTTCACCCGTCTCTCTCTTTCTCTAGGTGCGCGCGCCTACCTCTACATATATACCTACTTGTCGCTCTCCTCTCTAAGCTTGACCCCTCGCGCGCATGCGTGTCCATTAACGAAGGCGAAATCGAGCGCGAAATTTCTCGCCGGCCTCTCCTCTCATTATCCCGTCGTGTCATCGCCGTGTCGTCCTAGTCGTCCCTCGAATTCGACAAGGCCCATGCATATACGCGCGCGCGCGCATACAAGTCGAATTAGAATCTCATTGACGCACTCTAGCGTAATCGCGCGTACGCCTCTCTCTCTCTGTGTCTCTCTCGCGAGAATTGGCTTTCGCGCGGAACCTGTTCCCCGCATATAAACGCATTGTCCGAGCACTTAGGAGTATTATTATTGTCGCGTCGCGACACTGTCATCGTCGTCATCCTCGGCTATCATCCTCTCTCTCTTATTTCTCTCCCTGCCTGCGCTCACTCCCTTCTGTCTTCTTACTTCTCGTCATTACTCGCGCTCGGATGCGCCGTTGATGGGCTGCTGCTGCTGCTTCTGCCCGGCGCCTTTTACTTTGTGCTCCGCAGCGTGTGATATTGACGGCGCGCGAGCGGCGAGAAATAATTTAGTGGGACTCTTGAGAGAGGACGCGCACCGCATGATGTATGAGAGATATCGAGAGAGGACGCGCGGGCTTTCATTTGAATTCGGAGAGAGAGAGCGCTCGAGTCTTATGAAATATTAATGACGGCCCTGCCCCCGGCTTGCGCAACGAATTGCGAGGCATATTAGAATACTAATTGGTTTGTGAAAATCGGAGGGGCCGGTAATACGTGCACTGGGCTGCTCTCTCGTTTTGCCGAGGGTCGGGAAAAAGAATTTTCGGACTGACTTTTTTTTTTTATCGTGTTGTAACGTAACGCCTGGAGAATAAACTTCTCCAAGTTTCGAAGCTATTTGTGTCTCCACGGTATATCGTAAAGGTATGACTAACTCGTATAGATGTGTCAAAGCTCAGAGCAAAGAATCACTGATTTATCAGCTTGAATGCAAGTAGCTTCGGTTATGTAATTAAAATGTAATAGCTGCCGTTAAATTGCCTTGTAAAAGTCATGAAGTGCGCTACTTTGTTTTGCTCTTTGTCAAAGGCACGAGACAAAGAGTTACTAAAAAAATCAAATTATTGATAGAATAAAGCTGATCGCTAAAAAAAGACGACAACGTTTAAATTTTAAGCTAAATAATTTCAGGGGTTAATGAAACTACCATACCACATGTAGTAATGTAATAGAATCAGATTTTCAAACTTTCTTTTCAATGGTGATTAACAGATGCATTAAAAACCAATACTTCACTTACTATATCGAAATAATGTACTGTAAAATAACAATATAATAAAGAAGAAGCGAAAATAATAGCTAGTATATAAATGACGCGATGCACACAAATGCATGACGAACGAAAATTGATAAGTCTATTACAACAAAATAAACATATCGAAAAGTTAAATCATTATTGTCTGCAGATGCGATAAATTCATATTACATGACCACGTACATATTCCAATCCGCTCCAAAAATACTTTCATCATTTATCACGTCCACGACATCAGCAGTTCATTTCACCACGTACGCATATATGTGTAAGGTATGCACTTGTTTGTTTCTCATAATCGTTGCACGATCATCAACAACTGACGTGTCTCGGGTTACCCCGCTGCTGAGATTCTCGCGGGAAAGTCCCGTGAATCAGGCGCCCATGCACCGATACAAGACTCCCTCTCTCTCTCTCTCTCTCTCTCACTCATGCTCACAGAGAGATAAAGAACATCACGCAGAAGAAGAAAACGACGACGGCGAAGGAGGCCCGAGTGAGAGATTAGCGAGGTCGCGAAACCGTCGCTTTGAAACACGAGCACCACCCGTTATATACGCGAGAGTACACAAGCGAGGGCCGCTAAGAAATGCAGAAACAGCAGTTGCCTCGCGCTACTATACTCCCTTATCCACACACACATACACGCACACGTATATACTCCTCTCCCTCGGAGAGCTCGCGCCTTATACTTCCTTCTAAGCCAAGTTCACGCACGCACAATAGGCGAACGCGCGCGCGCGCCCCTGCATGTGGCTACAGCTCGCGAGAGGACGCGTGGAAACCGTAGAAGGCTCTAGGCGAGGGTCCGCAGTATAAGAGAGACTAGAGCGAGATTGCGAGGTTTTCGCGCAGGTTTGGGTTTTGTGTTGCATGGGAAATTAGTGATTTCGATAAGTATAGCAATTTTATCAAAGTGTTCAAGTAATAACTTTGTTGTATAATAACGAGAGGATCTAGGCTAGACCAAGGCTATAAATATCTCCGATGGGACAATGCGAATGAAATATGGCAGGTGGAGGCAGCTGCTGTCTCTGCAGAGTTCAGGAGCAGCAGCGGCAGCAGAAACCTTAGAACACCGCGCGCGTCGGCTCGTTCGCCAGTTCGATGTGTCTGCTATATAGATGTATACCTGTTCTGCAGGAAACACTTCCAGGATAGGTGCTCGAGGAAGTAATAAATATTGCTCCGTATTGGAGGACGTATGTACCGCGATTACACTTTGCAGGACAAGTTTGTGCATTACAATGAGGGGTAGGTAGGTAGGTA
>JAPYZP010006187.1:0-10056 GCA_030522985.1 Torymus sinensis
AAATAGTTTTTTGGAATTTAAATTTAATAATAAAAGGAGTTGATAAATTAATTTGGAGGAAGTTATGTGCCAATGAATTGGCAGCGGTTTTTTTATTTTTGTGCCCAGTTTCTTGATGTTTTTTGTAGAATTGCTCTTATACGCAAGAAAGTGATGTATTTATTTTATAAAATAGGGCTAGATGTTATTCTACGGATAATATAGCCCATATTTTTCATCGTTGCCATGCAAGTTTTTACGCAATTGCAAACAAGATTTATGTACAGGCCGTACATTCCAGGTCTCAGATCGATCTCGACGAGCTATATATACATATGCCCACCGTGCGCATCACGTGCATTTCATTACTGAAATACATCCTAAAAAGCCTGGCCAACCAACCAGCTCTCGTGTGCTCCGACATTTCCCAGTCATTCATCTAAAAGAGGCCCCCGGCGTAAACGCGCGTAATGGATTATACAGCAGAGTCACGCGTATACAGCGGGGTTCAATTAAAAATTCACCGTGGATGCGTGCAAATGCCCTGTCGACCGCAATTTTATCCGCATTTTTTTTCTCTCCCGTGGGTCACGAGGGAACGCTTCGATGATAATTAACGCAATTTTACCAACGCGCTGAGAATCAATTTGTTGCGTGATTTTTATTTTCACTCAGCCCGGTGGGCGGCGCGCAAATGATCGAGCGGCGCGGCGCTGGGCTGGTTTTTGGTAGTTGAGAAAATGAATAATGGGGAACTGTTAGTCTGTGCGTGTGTGTGTATGTGTGTGTGTCTGTGATATATATTTATACAGACACACACACACACACACACACACACACGCCATTATAAAACTAAATCAAACTAAAGATTTTCTAAATTTTCTTTGCAGCTTTTGCCTATAGCATGCAGATAGATAAGTGAGCGGGAGCAGGCGAAAAATTCATCACAACTACCAAAGTCAGGAAGAAACGAGATGTAGTTGCATCGGTGGCAATACCCATAAAATCTTCCTGATGAGTCAAGTCACGGCACCGAGGAGCCACTTTTTTCTTCACTTACTGATCCTGGTAAGTACTACACAACAATACAACGTTTGCGTTTCATTACAACACTTCGTTCTTGAACTTTGTGGCACAGCCCAAGTTTTCTGACATTTTTTATTTGACCATAATTCGCTTTGAATGTCATCACGACTATAGAAACATATCGTGCGCTTCTTATTCGTGTAACCCAAGAGTTAAACAAATCTGCACTGATCACAACCAAGTCATAATTAGACTAGCCGTGAGTTATGTATAACTTCTAAATCGAATATGATTGATTACGAATGCGTAAGTAATAATTATATACATTCCGGTAACCAGATGCAATTTTCGAATCTGTTTAGCTATATACTTCAGCTGTACCGGGCATTGTCTCTATAACTACACGCTTATATTTAATCATTGAAACATCTATATAGCGAAATCGATATTTCATGAAATAGCATTAGCTAACGTGCATTTGTCTATATAACCGGACGGTAAACTCTGAACATGCTCTGATCAAACGTGAAAGTGTATCAATTATCTATGTATACTTCTTCACAGGGACCGCCCAGAGCGTGAACGATAAGCATGACGGGTAGCCAGGGCAGTGACATGGACAGCGACATCAGCTGCCGGGCCGGGGCTCTGCACCAACAGTCCCAGTCCCATCAGCCCTACCAGCGACTGCCATCACAGTCCCAACCACAACAACAACAGCAGCAGCGGCAGCAACCACAACAACAACAACAGCAGCAGCAGCAGCAGTATCACCGGACGCCACATCTATCTCAGCCTCCGCCACAGTCGGATACGCGGAGCGACGGGATACACGTGCAGGGCGACGGCAAGAAGCACGCCGTGCACTGGTTCAGGAAGGGCCTCAGGCTCCACGACAATCCATCGCTGAGGGACGGACTGGCCGGTGCGTCGACCTTCAGATGTATCTTCGTGCTCGATCCCTGGTTCGTCGGCAGCACCAACGTCAGCATCAACAAATGGAGGTGAGGGCGAATTGCAGTATTACTCCTAGCAGTGCAGTGTATTAAATGGTCACATGAAGTTGTTATTCGAAGCGTACCACAAATTTGTACAACGTCTTGGAAAACATTTCTTTGACTTCGTTACTTGAGAAAGTTAATTGATCAAAAGTTTGCCAAACTTTTCAACAATGTTGTATCATAAATTGGGAATTATTGCATGATCTCATTATTATAGCATTCTTTTCCCAAACTTAACCCAAACAAAACTTGATGGGAAAACTGTTATTTGGTATATAGTTACACTCGTTGTAGTTCCTAAATGTAATTTTTACAGTTTTATGCTTTTAATGAAATAGACCTTTGTTATATATCTCGTCGACTAACCAATCCATAACTCGCGCCGTTTTCCCCCGCTTTCAGATTTCTCCTGCAGTGCCTGGACGACCTGGACCGTTCGCTGCACCGGCTGAACTCGCGGCTGTTCGTGATCCGGGGACAGCCCGCGGACGCCCTGCCCAAGCTCTTCAAAGAGTGGGGCACGACCTCGCTCACGTTCGAGGAGGACCCGGAACCGTACGGTCGCGTGCGCGACGAGAACATTGCGACGCTCTGCAAGGAGCTCGGCATCTCCGTCGTCCAGAGGGCCTCGCATACGCTCTACAAGCTCGACGGGTGAGTACTGCGCACGGTCCCCTATAATTTTATTTTGGGTAACCGATCAGCTTCTACGTGATGCACGTGGTTACTATATCGAGAATTTCTTGTTTTTCAAAAAAATTATAAACTTTTGGTCATTTTGACAAATTTTATTTAAAAGCTCTGATTATGCATAACGAAATTGTATTTTATTTTTATTTTACAATACAAGATAATCCCAACATTCAGTGATATTTGTTTCTAGTGGATAAAAGCAAAATTTGAAAATAAATAATAGAGAATGTACTTATGTGATATTCGATTGAATTCTTTGAAAACACTTGATATTTCGATGCTCTACACATGGTGCGTAACCTTAAGAGCTAATATTACAGTATCCGTATATAGAAAAAAATTAAATATTAATCTCTTCAATAGCCATTATATACAATCCCCATAAAATAAACAAAAAAATGCTCAGCAACAGCGACTCCCCCACGCATTCCTCTTCATTCGTACTCAAACCAATGCTCAAATTCATAATCTCTTTACATCTCCTTGAATATATCAACGTCGATGTAAAAGTCGCCGCGTCGGGATAACACACTCTCGCGTTATTGCGAAAGTTTCGCGGGGGCGAATCGGGCATGGGCCTCGGATTCTTTATTCCGCTGCACTTTAACACGCGCGCCGGCTTTACGATCCTCTCGCCGCAAGTGAAGGCGGCTCTCGAGCGCAAGTGCGCGCGCAGGAAAAAATAAAAAAGGAGGGAAAGAAAGAAAAGTTGTAATGCGCGGCTGTGTTTCGCGATTCTCGAGCGCCGCAGCGGGATATTTCATCGTAACGGCGAGCGGATGAGGAATGGCTTTGGAATTATGATGGAGAAAATGATGAATTCGCGTCGCAGCTGTCGCGATGAGGTTTTTTTTTAAACGAAAATCCAAGTTGTCAGTTAGTGTATAAAGGAATGTTGTTCAAGTCGGGAAGAGTGATGGCTATTATCAGTGTCAACAATGGAAGACATTTAGAGAGCCTTCGCCGACATTTTTTCAAAATATTATATATTTTTCTTCGTTTCATTTGTTTGATAAAGTACTTTTGCTATTTTGCGGCACACGTTTTCACATTTGATTAATATTCTTAGTATTTTAGAGGCTTTGAAAGCATTCACGAACATTTCTGTTTCGAAAAATTGTTAATCACGCGATGCTTTTTGTTCGAGGCAATCAAACTTGTCAGCGTTGATTAGCCGTATAGTGGGTTGAACAATCTTTATTGGGTGGGGTGGAGCGATGCAGGCTGCACGCGTCTAATTAAAAAGTGAATTGCGCCGGAAATGAGCAATAATTGCGCGGTGATTTATTGAAAACGCTCGGAAACGTTGAATTTATCCTTTTTATAGACTTATATATCTTTATGGTTTGCACTCTGAAAATAATCTTTTCTCCCAAATTTCTCTGGAAATAATTTTGACATTTCAACGATGTACCCGACGAGCTTTTCTGTCAACAAAATCATTTCGTACGCTACTTATTCGTCGAATGAATGATGAATATTAAATAGATATAGTGCGTGTCTCGAAATAAAGCAATCACTTTTTCTATTCTTATTAAATTATTTAACCAACAAAGAACGCGACGAAGAACTTAAATCCCAAGATTTATTCAGGATGCATTCTCGTCTCTTGACCAAGTAGCCAGGACCGAAAGTTTAAACTGTTCTTCCTTTGTCACTGTCTCTTAATTCAATTTGATCCTTTTACTTCGGTAGGAGGAAAAAAAATGGCGAACGGCGGCATGCATATTCAGGACGAGTCAGTAAAAGTTTTCAGAATGCCATAAAAAAGAGCAGGAAAGGGGGTTTCAGTTAACGTCTCGCTCGGTGGGCTCTCCTTCGTCTTTACCCGCCTCGAGATGTATCTATCTGGGAATGGATTTATTCACGCTCTATCCTTAATAGGATACTTACCGAATAATATTGTTTAAATCCGTCAGTGAATGATGAAGTACGAGTGAAGTGTCTTAATGTGTCATGTAAAAAGGAAATTATAAAAGAAAACATTCTTGTAATATTGGCACAATGTATAAGACTTTAATGAAACAGTAAAGAAAAAACCATTAAATGTAAAATTGATGCCTCATCAGACTCAACTTAATTCTATATTTAATTGTTGCTGCGTTACACATTTTATCGACCTACAAAATGTCCGTCTCAAATCCAAATTCACCTGTTCAAAGCTCCACATTTACATACGTTTAGGAAGAACGTGTGCGAGCCGATCGATCAAAGCAGCCTCCCCGCGTCACATCTTTCTACTCCCGTCGTCCCTATCTCCCCGCGCGCAATAACGATCCATAGGTATGCCCGCGAAGAGATGGGTGCACGTGCCGCGTGCTGCGTCCTCGCTAGGCGAGCGCCTATTTACATGCTTAAAAAAATGAGTTGACCGACCACGGAAAGGCAACGGAATGAAACCTTTTGGAATCGATTCGTCATGATGTAGAGAACAAAAAACCTTGATAAAATTTTTTCATATTGATGGTCAGTAATGTGTTATTAACAAAAAACCTGTTACAATTGTTGACAAATATACAATTTATATGTATATTCTAAGGCATCGCTGATCTCAGCGATTCGTGCGTATTTTTAGTAATTACAATTTTCACTTTTTACTACGAAATTTTATTTTTTTCGTTCTGAAACAATTTGGTTACATTCTTTGGATCATTTTGAACAAAAAAGATCTCTACAATTTTGTTGTAAAGTTGATAGTTTTTGAGTAAAAAATGATTGAAAATGACGACTTTGGGTGATTTTTTGGTCTTAAATCGCTCAGAACTCAAAAACTAAGCGTTTTTCGAAAAAAATTACAAGAGTGAAAAAGTGTTTATTTTGATCCAAAAAACCTAATCCAGATGATTCCGAAACGAGTTTTTGGCTTTTTTTTTATTTTGGAAGTTTTTTGTTAATAACAAATTACTGACTACAAATTTTATTAAGGTTTTTTGTTCTCTACATCATGACGAATCGATTCCAACAGGTTTCATTCTGTTGCCTTTCCGTGGTTGGTCAACTCGTTTTTTTAAGCATATATGTAAATAGGAGTGTACCGCTCGTCTACGCGTGACGCTCGTCGACGTCTTGTTAGTTGTTGGCTCAGTGCGGCGAATTTATGCGTGGGGTAGATATAGCGCCCGGTAAGATGCGACGTAATATAATAACGGGTAATAACGGGTGCATTCTATATATGGGCTACGCGCCGAAAAACCTCATGGACTTGATTGAGGGTGTAGGTGGTGATTTTTTGGACAAGTTTTGCTTGAGGTTTCCGCAAAATAGTTAGGCATTATCCGCACCTTACTTTCATTTTCAAGTTATACTTTGCCAAGTATGTTTGTAAAGACATTTAATTTTTTATTATTGGTATGAGATGGTTCTTTCATGACCGATAGTTATTCAAAACAATAATATATTTATAATATTTTCTTATTTATAAGAAGATAAACCTGAAGATAAAAACGCCGATACGTGTTAGAATATCTTTTTGAAATTTTTTAAAATGAAGATAAAGGATTTCAGAAAATGAGGCACCTTAAATAGATATACACATTCCTCAAAATAAAAGTTAAAATGAAAAAATTAGGAAAGTTACTACGAAGTTGTCGATATTAAATATTACTTTCATTAATATTTACATGCGCACAGTATCTACACATACACATTAAAGCCGTCAATTAAAACCGTTCCCGCAATCGCGATACCTATACAAACGCACCGCGTTATATTCGCCCGCTTGGATGAAAAATCGCACGTCACGCTGCGTAAATTACCGCATTTTCCAGTAGGCGTCGAGCAAAACTCAATCTTGGGCACGAAATTTTCAATGGCCTAATTGTTTCGCTCGTATAGCCGGGGGAGGGAGAGAGAGAGAGATATGACGATAATCCCGACGGAGCAAGGCCGCGAGCGCGCACCGAAATTAAAGCGGACCGCGCGCGCGGCGACGTGAATTATCGCGCGCTAAAAAGCTCCACCGCCGCCGCGCGCTATAGCTGGGGCCCGTAAACACGTTGCGGTGGCACGACCGCGCGCGAGCAATATTTCCTTGATTTTACTGGAGACGCTTTTGGCTTTGCTGGATATACTTATGTTTTTGTTGGGGTTTTGGAAAATCTTCCTGTCATAGTTTTACGAAGATCTTTGTTACGCCTGCCCAATCAGGCGAATTTTTATTGCTTCATACTAATAAAATTAGACTATATATATTAAGAATGATGTTATATGTATACTGGCCATTTTAAAAATAATAAAATCTTGAAATGCATTTTTGTTTTGGCACATTGAATTGGTTCGGATTATTTTTTTGTCGGGCTTACATTATATATT
Organism: Torymus sinensis; assembly: GCA_030522985.1. Taxonomy (NCBI): domain Eukaryota; kingdom Metazoa; phylum Arthropoda; class Insecta; order Hymenoptera; family Torymidae; genus Torymus; species Torymus sinensis. The sequence continues at coordinate 7,011 of JAPYZP010006187.1, forward strand.
TTAAAAAATGTACTTAATTAATTTTGAGCAGTAAATTCATGGCTTTTTTTATTTTCAACATAATCTTTTGCATTCATTCAACTCTACATTTCGGCGGGAATACCTGCATCTACTAAATTTATGACTATGCAGTTATTAATAGTTGCAAATAAGTCAGCAAGTACATTTGCGACTCTTTGTTTATAAAGTCGAGGAAATTCGGTTTACAACGTTACTCTCTTGCGATTATTTACACATTACTTCTGTCTTAGCAGTGTAGTTTTATGCAAGTACCCCGATGGCGAAGATACAAGCGAATATCCCAATTATAATATTCAAATGTAATCGCAAGTGTATACAATTAACATACCAACCATAGCAATATCTTCATTGTTTTGTAAACAATTCTTGAGTAAAGAAAATACTACCTAGAAATAAAAAAAAAAAAAATATATATATATATATATATATATATATATATAATAGAATTCCCTTTACTCGGATTTCCTATATACTTATCTACTTACGAGCCATGCCACTTTAGTTTTTTTACTTTTTAAAACTTCCATTCTTCCAGCTGACAAGTAGCGAAAAAACTTACCATTTTTGACCTACTTCCGGGAACGGAATGATCTGAGAAAAAGGCAACCGAGAGCCGGCCAGGAGTTTTGTATATACACCGTTTGCTGCTCTCGCGCTTGGCGATTAAACTTAATACGCCGTGAAAATTATTTTGCACGCGGCGCGGGCGGCCGCTGCGTGTCGTCCTTTTGCACGGTGCGCTCTGTCGCTCTTATTTTTGTTACGTTCTAAGTCCCCGGGGATTACCCGCTTTTTAATACTCGCAGGCGCGGATCTTCTCGCCCGCGCGACGATGATAACGTCGGATTCCGTCACCCCCGGAACGCGTTACACTTTTTCTGCGCATTACCGGGGCATTTAAATTTTTGCCTTCGAGTTTAATCATTTTTGCGATCGTGTTTTTTTTTCTATTTTCTCGCTATAACGTTTTATTGTTTTGCATTGCTTTGTATTGTTTAATTCAAAGGCTGGAATTCAATAAAAAAATAATACGTGTTATTCCGACAAAAATTTTAGTATAGCGTTTATTGCTTTTTGTTGCATACCTATGCTTGAATAAGGCAATAGGGAACTAGACATGGTCTTAATTATGATTTTTTTTATATAATGCCCCTCTATATTAGCACCGCCACCAAGTAATTTAGTGCAGAAAAGTAGGATGGTGGCGCTGAATGGAAGGCATTCGGCACAGCTGATTCAGATCCATGTCATTCCCCAGTTGATCTTTTGAAATATTATTTATCTTAGAGCTCTACTAGTAATATAAAAAGCCGCTGCCAAGGCATTGGTACGTGGCTTCCTCAAACTTAATTTCCTGATTCCTTTAATTAATTTTTAATGCTAAAATTTTAAATTATTACACCAATTTATAACACAATAATTCTTAATTACATTCATTTATTACGATTAAACAGAATTAATTATCGAAAAAAAAATCTAAACAAATTTTAGCCTTGAATAGACGATTCTTTTACGTAAAGGACTTTTATACGATAAATATACAAACTTTACATTTCCACAAAATTTTAACATGAATTAACTGTTACGAGTGGGCTCTCGCAACTTCTTTTAATAATAAAAAGTGACGGACCCTGGGATTGAACCAGAGCCGCCGACTCGCGAGTCAGAAACGCTACCATNNNNGCCACCGCTTGACTTTCTGCTAATCGGCGTCATATTGTAATCGGACGCCTTGCTTATTTCGTTCTTCTATATTCGTACGTGTATCCACACGTAACATAACCAATTTTTTTTTCTCTAGTTATCATACGACAAAGAAATTGAGTTAATAGATAGAACATTGAGTAAAATACGAAAATTTTCAATATCAAATATCTTAAAAAGTAATCGTTCGATCTTGATGAAAATTAGAACACATATTATCTATATCACATACAAAATTTTTGACGTTGACTCAGGGTCGTCGAGAGCATGAGGATGAAGGAAGAGGAATTATGGTGGTAAATAAAATATGTAAAATCAAATATTAAATTTAAAATAAACTAATTTCAAATAACGGTAGAGCGATGTTAAAGATAAAATAAAGAAATGAATAAACATATAATAATAATGGGCGGTTCGCGGTCGCGATTTATGTTTCGAAACGGTGCGTGCGAGTATTTCGTTGTGAGAGGATTTCTCGGTTTTTCCCCGTTGACTCTGAAGGGGTTCAGAGTTCTCCCTTTATGCCCTGCTACGGAGCTTAGGCGAGGGAGTGGGGGACTCCTTCTACCAAGAGCGACGAAGTCACTCGCGGCGGGAGTCAGGCGAGGTCCTCTACGAGGCAAAACCTGACACGACCAGGAAGGTCCGACTGCCGTGGAGCGCGGAGGGCGAGTGTGCCCCGAAAAATCTGCGTTTAGGAGATCACCTCAGATTGGTTTTCGCAGGGCGGCGTAAAAAGGTGTGCAGATCGGTTGCAGTTAAGGTTGCGCTTGCGGACTGCGGTCCGCTCTTCGACCGAGATGTGACGCGAGCTTTCGAGAAGCTCGCGGTGAGTGCTGACTCGGGATTTTCGGGGAAAAAGTCGGCTCGTCAAATTCACCAAAAATAAAATAAAAAAAAAATAAAAGAAAATCGAAGTCCGCTATGGTTGCGGACGTCATTTTTTTTTTTAATTTGTTTGAAGATATCCCAAATGGAGACCAGTATTCTTAAAGTAAATTTGATTTCCTTCTAAATTATGTATTTTAATACTACTCACGAGTTATTTTTGACTTAAAAATGCGGATTTGAAAAAATAGTAATTTTTAGAAAAATTAAATATATTTATGAATTATGATATTATATTACACTCCTAGGCCGGGAAGTAGGATGTTATATTCGCGTGTAGTTCGCCGTCGTCGGCTTCGCCTCATATAAGTTCATATAAGTATAATTTATATAATATAACAATTTAAATAGTCGATGGGGAGGGTCAACCCTTGAAATAAAACACATCACTTCACATATTAACGTTCCAACGTTTCGCTGCACATTGTTGTCA
>JAPYZP010006188.1:0-10709 GCA_030522985.1 Torymus sinensis
TATATGGAAAGACAGGTCGTTGTTGATTTTAATCAAATAGTGTTATATAAACTAATTTGCTTGTGCCGATCTTGATATATATGCATAGACCTTAGCATATCGCATGTTAAAACGCGAAAACACCGGGAATAGCTTTGACTTATTAGTGCGTAAAAATTATAATGTCTATAAATAATTATAATAATATATATTTAATTTTTTTATCTCTTTTAAAAGAAAATGTCTCTAATTTAAAAGTACATATTTAAATAAAACTATACTAAATATTAATTAGTCTTTACAAAAATTTGCTGTAATTATAAATGGCATTTTAGAAAATAAAAAATCCGTATAGCATGACGCACACATAGAAACTGGGCACTAAAGCATGTGAACTGATAAATTCTGCGATCAGAAAACAAAAGTTACCTCGCGGGGCAACTCGTCATCAAAAGAGAAAAAAAAGTAGGAATCTAATTGTTGGCCACCAGCAGCAATACACTTACAACGTCCAATACCGACATCATTTTTACCCCCACAAGATGACACATAGAAGCGCGCATCATCCCACATAGCAGCCTCGATTCCATCGCAACCACATCCATATACCCACACATATATACACTCGCTCATGGCAAATGCACCGTGCAAACTCGCGACGACATATCCCACTTTCAGGCATATCGCAGATATACACACGTCTGTCCTCTCTCTATATACACGCGGTGGCTTTTGACTCGCGCGGGGGGACTTACGTAAGGGAAACTAATTTATACGCCAACGACACAGCAGCAGCAGCAGCAGCAGCAACCTCGTCCCTATACAATAATTATACCCAGTAGTCGTGATCGTCGTCGTTATCCTTGCAGACGAGCACCTCGGACGCTTGTATACCTCGGGGTCTAAAAGAGCTTTCGTTGCGGGTTGTCGTGCGGGTGCGTTGTATAGATCGTACGGCTTCGTTAGTTCTCCTGCGCGTGCACATATAAGCAAGGGACGAACGTATATGTGTATATGCGCGTATACCCAGCAGGAGAGGAGATCGTTAAAAAAAAAGGAAGGCGGGCATAGACGCGCGCGCGCGAGCTCAGCTTATCGGGTTTCATTGCGCTGGCGGGAGCTGTGCGCGCAGCGCCGAGGTGCAGTGCGTATCGGGTGAGCCCTATACTCTCAGCGCGAGGTGCACTAGTGATTCTACGGAGATGCGCGGGTGCCGGGGATGGCTGGTCAGGGGATCGGTAGAAGTTGGTTTTGGCGTTACGTGACGAGCGGGTGGTTTGTTAACAAAAAGTGTGCATTCTGTGTGAAAACTGCAAGGTGGTATTATAGAGGAGGGAAATCGTGGTTTATTGCAGCAAGTTGCTCAATATAGTGGTATTGTACGATAGACGGAATTGGAGATGTACTTGTAAGCAGTGTGTGTAGATGGAGTTTTCGTATGTAAAGATACAAACGACGATATAATTCAATCCAACCTATATGGAATAATTTGTTGTAAGTATAGATCTACATATTATTTGGGTTGCATAATCTTTACTGGGATTTTATATACCGATGCAACTTCATTGGGCATTTCATGATAGACGCGCTAGAAATTTGCAGCGAAATTAATTATCCAACTTCGTTGTTAGATAACTGATAATATTTAACAGATTACAGCTAGCAAACATCTAATTGAGGCTAATTGAGATCAAATCAAATGTCGACACGGGGATTCAATAATATTTTTCGTACCATTCCATTTTTGACAGTCTGAGTATAATATTAATAATCAAATACAATCACCTAAAATATTTAAAAATACTTTAACCATGTATATTACATTTGAAATTACACATATCCCCATACTAAAAAATCACCTACAAATAACAACTCGTCCCAACGCAACCCGAGCCCATAAAATACCACGATTTTTCATCCCAATTCGGTGCATTTCGCTTTGATTTCTCTTTAACCGAAGCGAAGGGTCGCTGCACCTCTAGGCGCGCGTATATATACACATAACCCGCAACGCACCATAACGCGGACGCAGAATTCCGAAGCGAAGGGTCGCTGCACCTCTAGGCGCGCGTATATATACACATAACCCGCAACGCACCATAACGCGGACGCAGAATTCGATACGCCGCGTGTAATTCGAGTCCCCATCGATCGCATAATACGCATGCACGAACCCTATATATAAGTACACGGAAAATCGTATTATACACATTAATACTCGTGTCTCTTACATCAAAAAATAAACTTCCGATCGCCGAATTCTCGCCTCTCTACCTTACAGATGATTTCATCGATCGACACGCGCGCGCATTCGATAAATGTGCTTATATCACGTCGATATACGGACTTACATAAGCACCCCATCAGTCGGCACATTTTTCTCCGATGCGCGCAGTAGTACTTAGTAGTAGTAGCATTCAATGCTAAACTTATGCTCGTCGCGTGTCTTTGTGAAATGCTCAAAACCGGATTCGTAATCTCTCCGCGAAGGGCAGTTGGTTGCATGCACGCATGCATGGATTCTTATGTAATTCGGCGCGCGCTATGGAAAAAAGCCGTCCCCGTTTAGCGAGCGCGTGTCCCACTTTAGGCGACGGTGATGCGTTAATCATATCGAGAAAACACATGAAAGATGCATTTTTTAGCGAGCTGGATGGATGGAGAATTTTTTTTTTTTTTTTTTTTATAGTGGATATATAGGTAATAGCTGTCGGTGGTGATTGAAATGTCGGGATAATAGAGACACGCAGTCGTGAATGATATTTGGTTGAGGGTGAATTTAATGTTGCAGGAATCTTGAAGTAGAGATAAAATGGTTCTATAAATAACGATTGAAACGTAGCGCGCGCGAGACGTTGCGTATGCGTGTGTGTCGGACTGAAAACGGCCGATCCGAATTCAGTCAAAACACTGCGCGTATCTTATAACTCCGGCAGTCCTTATGAGCGTAGCACGAGAGCGATTGACAAATATTTACGAATTAAAAAAAGTCACGTATATCAGTCCGATAAACTCCGGACGACGCGCAGTATAATCTCTACAGACCGCGCGCGCGGCTCTCAATTCGCGCGCGCGCTTATTAGTTTCCTGCGTTCTCAATTCTCGCAAAAATTATACCAACCTATCTCACATTCCTATCCCCAAAAAACTCATACTATATATAATAATTGAGAAATCGCGCACCAGCCCCACTTTTCAAAACCTCCTCGTTGTACCGTGCATCGTCCCTCGTAAATTATCACCACTCGTGTTCCAACCCGTAATAAATATGCAATCGTCACACAGCCGAGCGTTATTATACGTGTGCTTCTGAAACGAGAGGAAGCCTCTCTCGTCTATGCCGCGACGGCGGCGGCGGCGCATCACGAAGGGGATCTTGACGGCGGCAGTGGCAGTGATAAGACTACGACGGCGGCGGCGAGAAATAGGCTTATCGGCGTCGGCGGTGGCGGGACGCGTCACGTCGCTCCCTTTTCCCACGGCGACGACGCTACTGAGGTGACGGCCTGCAGGACAGCACAGCGACGTCGCGCGGATGAGGAGGCGAGGGCGACGCGGCGCTCAGGATGGCCGACCCGACGATACAGACCTTCTGCTGTCACCACAACAACAGGACGGACATGGCGCTGATTATAATGGAGGAGTTCAACAGCGACGCTTACAACGCCGTGTGCATGGTGTCCTCGTCGATCGGCATACTCGGGGCTATTTATCAGGTCAGTATATATTTCGTCTGCGGAAGTGTATTTGTTGTGAAATGGAATTTGTTTAAAAGTGGTGGCGAAGAGAAAGAAAGAGTTCGATTTGTTTTTTACTGATAACTGCTATAGCGTCGTTTGTAATATTTCCAACCGTCTTTCGCGCGGTTTGCATGAAATGGCTCGCGTGGGTATTATAGTTTTCGTGCGGCATTTTGATATTTAGATAATTTTATTGGTCAGTGATAATAATGTTTGTAAACAAAGAAGATGCAACTCCGCTTGGATAAACAAAAAAAAAGGTGTTCAGGGGAGGCGAATTAGTTAAGATAAAATTAATCGGTAGAAAAAGCGATAATCAGCTGACTTTTAAGTTGATTACAATTATTATGCCGTTATATAATTAAAAAATTGGAAATCAATACTTTGATATAGTAACTATTGGATTAAATAGAAAAATGTCGCTTAATATAACAAAGAATAACTTACACTTTCAAGAAAGTAATAATCCTTTGTATAATATGTAGACTATATGAATATTGCAATGAGTTACACATTTAATAAAATTATTTTTATCTACAGGTATTACCCCGTCAAGAATCAAACGTATCACAGCGCTGGCAAGGTTTTTCTGCAGCCAGAGGCAGAACAATTATCGTATGGCTTGCTGTGGCCGACCTCTTAGCCGCACTAGGTATGTAAATATATATATTTAAATCGCATACTAAATTTAAATAACAAAAAAATTAATAAAATTTATCTGGTAGGTGTCTTCATTAGGTCAGCACTTTGGATGAATTTCAAAACTATAATGCCGATGGAGGATGACACGTCCAGTGTTGTTTTTTGTGCTATTTCGTCGGTAAGTCGTTTTAATCTTAAAACCCTTAACTTCGTGTTCAAAAAATGAATAAACTTTACTTTCTATAATTACAGGCATGGACACAGTATTTTTACATGGCAACTTGGATATGGACTCTGTGCTACGCCATAGACATGAAACTATTACTTGGCGAAAAAATTGGACGTCCCCTCTGGTACCACATGTTTGCCTGGATCTGTCCAGCTATTTTAACTGTATTCGGTCTTACAATCCTATACGTCCCAGACGCAAAGTTAGTAATCCTAAATCTGATTTATTCTCAACATACTTAATCAGATACAAGAATAAAACTATTTTTACAGCTGCCACGATTTGACTTCACTGTCGTCGACTATACTACGTATTCTTCCCAATTACTGCGCCACGTACGCCCTCCTTGCCGTTGTCATGATAGTCAACCCTGCTCTGTACATCTCATCTACGAAGCATTTACAAAACGTGGTGACGTGTAGCATGGCACAGATGACAAGCAGGGAAAGGAAGCTCGTGCAAACCGTACAGCTAAAGTTCGCCATGACGACTGTCGTATACTATGTATGCTGGATACCGAACTTGCTGAATGGAGTTTTGCTGTGGACGCTGTGGTTCCACTTGCCAGTCAAAGTGATCATCACACTCTGGTACATCATGGTAAGAACCACCTACATAATTACCCCTTAAAAGCCATTTACAATGTTTATATGACAATCTTTAAATTCGAAACCAGGCGGTGACGAACCCCCTGCAGGCGTTCTTCAATGCCCTGGTGTACAAGCGCTGGGGCAGACGAGAGAAATTCCGACTCGAGTGGTGTTACAAGCTGAGGCGACTGAAGGCGAACTACTTTGGGCACAGCGATCCGAGCTCCGACGCGACGGAGTCGTCGCCACTTCTCAATGCTCGGTACAGGGTGACACCTCACACGAGCATCAACGGCTCGTCGTCACTGTAATACGACTGTGATACGTATCTCTCATTTATATAGCTGCTCGTGTAAGCATGAACAAGAAGTCGAACAAATCGCCGTTGTACAAATTTGATATATAATAAGCTTAAAGGTGTGTCTACAAGTGCCTGGAAACGAAAAAGACTTGAGAAAAAAGAGAATTTATACAGAAGAGAATGTCGAGGTAAAAATTTTTGTAGAAAGAGAGAGAATTACATATAATATATTTTTATTCTCCCTGAACCAATTATGATCACGATTTTTTTTACAAGTTATATACATTAAAATACAGACATTATAATAATAATTTTTGTACAGCTCGCAGGTTACGTTGTCACTGCCGTTGTTTTACGATTTACATTGTACACTGAGAAAAATTTATCTTTCAGGTCAAAAGAATGTTGCTATTAAGAAAAATGATCCTATGAGGTCGACTTTATTAAGTCTTCAGTAGTTTTACAAGAGGAAAATACGAGTAATCAGTTCAAATAATTAATCATTGTATCATTTACAATACTAGAAAAACCAAACGCGCTGCGCGCGTACCATTTTGTTTTTGAGATTATGAATAAAATTCAAATTAAAAAAATCAAATATAGCGGAAGTAGCGGATCTTCGCGCCTATTGCAGACCAATCAACATCGATCTTTAAATGCTTCACAACATCCGGCGATCGTTTTTTAAGAGTGGAACAACAATTTAATACATTCTATGTAAATTCTAAATTTCATTTAAAAAAAGAATTTCATAATATATATTTCTGTTTTTTGTAAGTGCCGGGCAGAATCTTAATCATCTGGTTAAGATACTGATTACTGATTTCCATCCTAAATATCTCTACATTTCTACTTAGAATTATCTTCGAATAAAGTTGTTTCTTACTTTTTTATATGGCTAAAAATTCATTATGACAATAATCTAATATACCAATTTAAATTATTATTAAAAAGAAACTATTATTAATATTCGTAAGTTTTGTAGCAATATGTAAAATATTGTTTAATGAACATAAATTTTCTCATGTTGAAGCTTTTTCGACGCAAAAGTTTCCTTATTCCCACAGATTTTTATTAAAAAGATTTTCCTTTTGCGTTAACTATAGAAATAATTTTAATGTATTATTCAAGAAAAATATTCACTCCGGTCAAATAAATTGTTTTTAACTAGAATACAAATTTTTCTCAGTGTAATTTCTTTTTTTTGTTATTTATAGGATGTTAGTGCGAGAATGTCGGAACGAGCGTGTTATGTACAAGCGTTCGATACTTTAAAATTATTTTGTTTTCAATTTACAAAGGATTTAGTAATATAACTCGTATCGCCGTCCATGTAATGGTATAATAGTTTTTCTTTAGCACCGTGTAAAAATGTATTTTTTAAGAAAATAGATATTTGCAGATTTCTCTTTTTTATGCAAATAAATTTTACTCTAATATGTATATATAGTTCTTATTGTGTATTCTCTTCTTTCTCTTTTTAGGTCACTATTACTTTATAGTTTCTCTCAGAAACTCTATAATAATGTTTAACAATTACATGCGATTTTATATTATAGAGTACTAAGTGAATAACGTTATCGACGAAAATAATTGATCGATCAGACCTCAATCGTTAGGTGATAAATGTTAACATAAAATTATACTGCGCAATAATATCCACGCATATCACAATTTAAATAGTGATCTAAGTCATGCTACTACTCTCTTTTTCATGTAATTATGAACTTTAATCACTAGGAAAATAGGCTAAAGCTTTATATAGTAATTCGATTTTTATTAAAAATAAGAATACTTTAAAATAATCTCATTTTAGAGGAAGTATCGTTATCGTAGCGAAATATCAATTTGACGTTGACTCGAAAAATTCAAAAAATTTAAAATATTATAAAATTTCACGATCACAGAAAATACTAATATTAGAAAAGTTCTCTTGATACAAGAAATTATTTTGTGCCAAAAAGCATATAAGTAATTGTAAATATACATCATGACTTTTCTCTAAAAAATTGACCATAAATAAAAATTTTTCAAAAGTATTAGAAGCACTATAGGTCTCATTAAATAATTTATAAATGTAAAGCAAGTCTTAGATAGTCTGGAGTTATTAAATATACCAAAAATGATTTTATAGCACGGGGTGACTTAAGTCCGCACTTACTCTCCCGGTTACCTGCTTTTGCCCACCCAGATGACATTTTAAGTCATCGAAAAAGTTTCACCTCTTCGCTGCCTATTAGGCTACAAAAACCGGCGTGGGCTTATTGGAAAGCTTGAATGAAGAGCTTTAAGAGCCACTTAAGAATGAAAGTATAAAGCTCTTGGTTCAAGCTTTTCAATAATGAGCCTCCGCCGGTTTTTGTAGCCCTATAGGCAGCGGAGAGGTGAAACTTTTTCGATGACCTAAAGTGTCGTCTGGGTGGGCAAAAGCCAGTAACCAGGAGTGTAGGTTACGCCTATCCGTGACTTAAGTAGTCGATTATTGCACGGTATTTATCGCACTCGGTATTACGCTCGCGCGCTAACGTCACCGTGCAAAAATGGACTGCTTAAGACACGAATAAGCGTGACAGCGGACTTGAGTAAACGTGCTATAAAATAGTATACGATACTTATCACTTCAGTGGCCCATCGCACGAAATGAATTATCGTCGTTAACTTCATGCCGTGCAATAATAGGCCACTTAAGTCACACGTATCGTAATGTACTAAAAAATAACTATTACTTATTAGGCAGCTTTGAATCAGTTCTATCAGGATGGAAGATCTGAAGCTCCTAGGGTCAAAGATGTAACATCGCGAACTATCATTTCAGCAATTTTCCACGCAGATTCTTCTTTCGCCTGAAAATAGTTTTTACTTTTATCGAAATCTGTAAACTAAACTACATCATAGTTACATAGTAAATTTTTCAACTCACTTTATCTTGTTCTATATGCACCAGTCTTTTAACAGCTCGAGACAAACGCGATTCTCTTTCACTCTTACGCCATGGATCGGGTTCAATTTCAGTAACAAACCTTCCTAAGTTATCTACATAACCCACACTTAAGCTGAAAATTAATTTAATATTGATTTGATATAATAATTATCCATGCACTAATTAAATAGTTTTATGATAACAATATATACCTGCACTTATTTCGTCTCCATAAAGAGTCAGGATCATAAAGTTGTTTTGTATCAATGTTCATACCTTCATTAATTGAAGAACCATATCTTAATTGCCTTTTCTCATCACTGCATGACTGTACAGGACTTGTCAAATTACTCACTGAGCTTATCTCACTACTACAATCAGATTCTGCAATTCATAAATTTATTTTATTTAAAATGTAGTTTATATAAATTGATTTGTAGCTAATATATTTGAAATACTAAATATTGTAAAAGAATTAGTATTAAGTACCTGCTCTTCTAATAGGGGGATGAAAGCCAGGACAGTGACTACTTTGAACACTATTAATCAACTCTGACAAATACTTATAAAATAGTTGTGATTGTAAAAAAGTAGGAAGATAATGCTAAAAATATATATTTTAAAATTATAATTATTGAAATATAATAATAAATATTAAGTTTTGTTGAAAAAAAACTCACCCTATTTAAAAAATTATGAACAATTTGACATGGTCGATCAAAACAATCAGGTTGGGGACCTTTACCATCCTCTCGGCAGATATTCTGCTCAACTTGAAAACGAATTCTATCAGTAAAGCCTAATGGCATTGTTGCTTGTAGACTAAAATACCTAAAAATAAATAAATATTAATTCTACTTTCTGGAATAAGGAATTACAATATTTTGTAAAAAAAGCTTCATGAGAAGTAATTTCACATACTTGTCATAAATTATGAGAGCATCGGTTTGAGCTTCAGCAGAATCAGCTGATTCCTCTTTTTCTAATAAATTCTGCTTATAATTCATTGCAGTCATCCAAAAATCTAGCAATTCTCTTTTGTTTTCTATTTCCATAAACTGTAAATATTAAAAGATTATTATGATATAATTGATGATGAAAAATACAATGGTAGTAGCCATAACCTAAATAAATAGTCAAATTACCTCCATAAAATAAAAAAAAGCTGTTTCATTGTACAGTATATCTGCCACCTGTACATTTCCACTAGTCAAAACATCAATTTGATGTTTGCAATGGAAATCACTTCTTAAAAAATCATTGATATATCTAAAAAATAAATATGAGAATTAAAAAATAATTAGATTGAAAAATTTTTTAAAATAAAGTTATTAAAATAACCCAACAACTCACTCTTCTTCTAAAACTTTATAAACTATTTCCTGAGCATTAGATAAATATTTTAGTATAAGGTCAGCATCCTCACTCATCACTGCTTTTTCTATATCAGTTTTTAATTCGTCAGGAATACAATTGGATCCAAGTGTATCTTTAGCTAGATATTTTCTGTATACACGCATTGAATCTTGATTTAATGATGACCCTTTACAACCTCCAAATTTACAATTTTTTTTGTTTTCGTTGTTGACTATTGGGCTAATCTTTGGCGGATTATAATTTGATTTGATCTCATTTACAGAACTTCGAAGTGACTAAATAAAAAATTTAGAATTATAAAAACCGATAACAATTTTCATATGATCAAGAAATATTGAGATAAAGTACAAAGGCTTGATTAACAGAAACTTACCAAACCTTGTTCATTACTATTTACATTACTATCTAATGATAAAGCATCAAGTTCAAAATCACTGACGCTGGTAGATATTATGCTACAGGCACAGTTATCGACATTTTCAGAATCATTTGTGGAATTCTCAAGTTCTCTAGAACCTTTGTTACTATTATTTCTACTCTGCAGGGATTCTTGAGTAGAATAAGCACCACAGAGACACTCGACTTCTAACCAAAATTTAATCAATGCAATCTCCTTGCGTGAGTCCATAAACTGAATGAAGTAGCCAAGGGCACCCTTATCTGATAAAATTTCTGGTAGGGTCTTAGAGAGTCGAGAACGAAAAGTTGTTATTTGATATTTTCCATCCTCAAACACATCGTCTTCCTCTTCCTCCTCGAAGCTGCATAGTGTGTTTGGTATTGTCGCCACTGAAACACCCACAAATCCATTGTCTTTTACTTCTCCTGGACTTGGAGTTTTTGTGGGTGAACTATATGAATGTCTAAATCTGTCTTTATATCCTGAAAAAAAGAAAGATATTAATATAATAATATTTATAATAAAAAATCT
>JAPYZP010006196.1:0-13012 GCA_030522985.1 Torymus sinensis
AATAAAAATTTCTCTTTTCATCACTCGAAGTACATGCTTCTTATATTATACTGCCGCATACACAATAATTGGAGAAAAGATTATATAAATTTCTAGACCCCCCCTCCTCCTCCTCAGACAGGAACCACCTTAATTCCTCAGCCCCATTCAATCCCATGCGCTTTCCTTCCTCTTGTCCGAGTAAATTCAGCGCTGCATCTTCGATTCTCCCCCCGCTCCGTACGTGTCGGCGACTTCTGACGAAGCTGGTCTACACCGAAACAAGCGCTCTCCCTCGCTGGCGCAAAGTCCCTCGAAAGAGAAAATCAAGAGTGAAAACTAACGATCGACAGCGAGGGAGAGAGAGAGAGCAAGCGTCAGCGGCGAGTGTCCGGGATAAACAAGAGCGACGAAGTTTTGGCAAAGCTTTGCCGGAGGAGGCCGCTCACGTAGCGCCGAAGTTCATCTGGCCTCGAACGTGGCCGGGAGTTCGAACGAGCGCTCGCCGCTGCTATACTACTGCTACTCTTTCTTCTTTTTTTTCCCTCCTCCTCTCCTTTTCTCGGCGCGGTCAACTTAAAGCGACCGCTGCCTTTTCGACCTCCAACTCTCTTATTCCGCTGAGGTTCGCCAGCCCCGCGGAGGCTCTTCGATATTCCGGAGAATTGATTTCCATTCGTTTTGCGCCCGCGCGCGGAAGGCCGGACTTTTGTCGACGTTGTACGTGGTGTGTAAGCCCGCCGCCGCGCGTAATATCGACGGCGAGGAGGGCTGATGGAAATTTGGTTACGCCGGCTTTCTCCGCGCCCGGGGACGGAAGTGTCTTCTTGTAGGAGAGCTGAGGCTGAGTAATCGAATGGATTCGATCGGTGCGGGCGGGGGATTGTCGAAGGTATATAATGGGCCGGGCATGGGGCAATTTTTTAGTTCGATTGGGCAAATATATTTTTTTGCTTTATTGCTTTTGAAATGTTACACGTCATTTTGTTTATTGGAAAAAAACTAAAAAACATTCGTTTCAATATGACAATCTGCGGAAATCCATTGTTTGCGCGTCGGATGGATAAGTCGTGAACTATATGAATTTTAAAAATGAAACATATGAGCTTGCTTTGGAATATCGTGGCCGCTATTTTGATTTTTTTTTTTTTTTTTAATAAAATAAAATTACTTTTCTAGAGTAACTAGAATATCGTTTTACCAGAGTTATGCGATTCGCATATAACACTTTTTCGATATAAAATAGTATTTGATCGTAAAAAAAAGGCATTTCAATATTAAAAAGGGAAAAAAAATAATACGTACACCGAAAGGAGCAGGATACAAAGTACACCCGATTAATCGAGGTGACTAAGCGCCGGCATATTAATTACACCTTCAACCGCGAGACACTGAAAAAGTATCGACGAAAGAAAAGCCGGGGAGCGCGCGCACGCGCTCGCGAAATCCACCGGCCGCCCCCTCGTTAATAATCGCGCGCTAGCGCTAATTACTGCAGTGCTGCGCGCGCACATAGCACACGTACACGCGTCCTCCGGCCGTGAAATGGCATTGACCGCAATGCAGGTAATTTTCGGTTAATTAGGATGCCTCCGTCGCTAAGTCGCATACGCCCGCGTACATACATATATAGCTTTGTCTCGCGCCAATCCAGTGCAGAGCGAGAGAGCGAGAAGTTTCGCGCGCGGGTGTGCGTTTGCCGCGCAGATGAAGTACGTATTTATATATCATTAGCGGTGTGTAAGTTCAGAGGGATTTCGGATTAATTCTTTGCCGGTGCGATGTTTTAATTATGGCGCGGATATTTCGAGAAGCGAAAAAGTGTAGTTGTACTCAAGTACACTGAGAAAAGTAATTACTTGATACAAAGAAATGATTCATTTATGACGCAAAAATCTTATCTGTTTGGTACAAACTTCCCATTCATGAAGGTGATGTGAAACCCTAATTTCAATATTTTTTAAATCAACATACAAAAGTTTATTTGGAAAAAGACGAACGTCAAGCGCTCCGTACACGTAAACACTATATTCCGAAATTTGTTTAAGTGATTCTATTAGCATTTTCGTTAGCTATGCTCGTTTTAAAAGTAGGTCAATTGCAGAGACCTACTTACCGGCAGTGCGGTTTTTAGTTAATTAAATAAATTCTCATGATTTTTTTGGAAAAAGACGAACGTCAAGCGCTCCGTATAGTATAGTGACCAGACGTTCGCCATTTGTTTAATAAATCGCAAAGGTTTGGCCAACAGTTTAACCAATGATTGATTATAAGTCCCGCTTATTTCGTCACGGAATAGTAATTCTTGCGGTTGGCCAACGGATGCTGAATTTTAAAAATCACGAAAAATGACAATTTATATTATTTATTATCCAAATAAAATAAACAATTATTTTATTATTGATAGAATATCAAAAAAATCACAAGAGTCATACTTTATTTTACACAAATAGATTTAAATCAGTAAATTTGTACGTCAAATTGAGGTCAAGGCATGTAAAGGCCTGCCTGATTCGCCTGTACAGGCTTAAACATCTATAATTTCCAGGCAAATGACAAGGTTCGAAGACGGGCTCGGGCAGGTAGCCTGATTTACTTTTTTTTTTACAATTTTCTTCTGATTTTTCACATTTTTTGTGAAGGTGGTTACAAATAGGACATAGGTTTACATTTCGTTAAGTCTCTAACGAGCATCAAAAATTTATTTTAAGA
This sequence comes from Torymus sinensis, assembly GCA_030522985.1. Classification (NCBI taxonomy): domain Eukaryota; kingdom Metazoa; phylum Arthropoda; class Insecta; order Hymenoptera; family Torymidae; genus Torymus; species Torymus sinensis. Next base: position 2,692 of record JAPYZP010006196.1, read on the forward strand.
GAGAACCGTCTCAGAACGGCCAGCCTCTTGTAAAAATTCCAATATGGGCAGTCTGTGAGAGAATTACTATAGCACCTTATAAAATATGTTTATATAAGCTTAAACTAATTTTATTTTTAACTCCTCTATAATGGCCTTTATTGACTTTTTATTACTTTTTTCAATTGAATAGTTTTTACGTATCTATATTTCTTATTAGTTACTATTATTGTTTCATAAGTTATTAAATGTTCAATTATATATACATGTATACATGTATTTAAGTGTGAAAATTAAAAATACTTGTAATCATTTGTATCGATAGTTCACTAACGATTGGCTAACCGTTAGTCAATAATTTTGTTATTCGTTGGGCCAAAAAATTGAGCAACAGTTACTAGATAAGCCATTTTGGTTGGGTAATTTTCTACTGGGGTGTGGTATTATTTTATAAAGCGGCGGTGTAATCAACTTACGGGAAATTTAATCGGGGTTTCGTTAACAGATCGAAAAAGATAATATTTAGAGCGCTGATGTGTGACGGTGATGGTATAATGCGAAAATTAAAGATAATATTTGTCGGGAGGTTTTACCGTTGGAGCAGGATGGCGGTAATAGTGTGAAATAGTTTTTTACTATACTTTTCTGCTGGATAAAAAATCTGTTTGTGGTGCATCAAGGCGACTATTAAAATTCCTCTTGAATAAAATATGAAATAAAAATCAAGTAAAGTTACAACCACCTGAAATTTCATATTTGTATAATTAAAGTTTAGCGTATAAGCACATAATGAGAGAAACAAATGAAGGTTAATATAAATTGTTTGACGGGAGTTTCTCTAGCGGTGTATATTATATATTTCGTAATTGCTTCCGTGAATTCGTTCGCTATGAATTACCCAAAGTTAATAAATCAAGCAGAATTAGCTTCGTTAATAGAGCGTGCGTAAGAATTTCGAGAATTTTTCAAATTAATGTTATAAATTTAGCCTTAATTTACTAACTGCAAATTCGAAATTACATTGCACCACTCGCCTGGAAAATTGGGTTAAAAACATCGTCCAATAAATTAATTTCGCGCCATAACAAGTTGAAATTTCCGGGATGATTAACTGGATGTACGTAATAATGTAGGTGATGAAATATGTCCTCCACATATAGATATTCAACGCTCTCTGGAATTCTTTCCGGCTTAATCCAATATAGAAATTAGTTTTCCCATATAGAAATTAGTTTTCCCGGTAACTCGGCGAACTCTATCGCACTGACGCGCGAGAATGAAAATGAGGAGATGATTTAACACCTCTCTCGTCCCTCCCCCCCGCCCCACCCGAACCGTTAATTCGCATCATTCAATATTGAAAATCAACCTATACTTTTGCGCCTTTCATCCCTTAAAAGTTCCGAAGACCATAGCGCGCACGTACTTTGCAATTTCACTTACGAGCATTAAACTCGCACGGGGGACTCCTGAATTTTTTCTCGTTATAAATCTTCGCCCCGCAAAAAGCTCGAATAACTCCCGTATAGCGTTGCGTACATCACAGCGTAATTTTTATTTAAAGCACACGCGCGCGCGCGCGCTCCCCCCGAAAAAGGCGAGGAAAAATGAATTTTATAACAGCGCGCCGCGTGCATGCGTGCAACTTTTTAACGAGTGCGCGTCCTTTAAGAAAACGCAACATCAAGGAAAGAGGGTGGGGATCATTTCTCCTTAAAGGAAGTTTTACAACCGCGCGCGTACAACCATTTCTCTCCACTTTCCCATAACGCGCGCCTGCAGAGTTTCGCATCGGAACCCGATGCACACACATAGCAGTCGTTCTCTCGATCGTGCGCAGTTTACGAAACTGGGATTAAACGTAGCGATGTATCGCGCGCGAATCACTGTCCGATACCGCAGAGGAGAAAGGGAGAGAGAACGGAGAGCGCGTAGCCCAGCCGATTCCGGCAATTACTACATCCAATTATCGGGGATTCCCAGGCCGCGAACGAGCAGCGGCGAGTGGTCATTATTTTTCGCGTACATACGCTGCACGAGGCCATTATATTGGTTCTTCGTCTTGCGGGAGTGGTAGTGCGTGGATGTTTCGAGTGGAGAAAGTTCGAGACGGGTTATTGTATTGGCTCGGTTGATTTTTATTGTTGTTGCTATATATCTTTTGTACAATGAGGCCAAAATTGCATCTACGAACTTTTGTAAAATTGTATCTCTCGAATATATGTAAAAGAAGCTGCGGCGAGGGACACAGAAAACGTGCATTCGCATTCATGTTAGAATTGTCTGCGGCTATATCCGGTGCGTGTCCGCACTTACATCGGGGTAAACTAGGCTCTCTCCTGAGTACTGCGTGCGCCGGGGCCGGGGGTTACATTTCCATTTAAATGAAATGTCTTCTCATTCTCTCGACAATCTTGAACGAATCCCGGACATTAATTGAGCTGCGTGTGCAGCTCTGTATACACGTATAGCGAGGCCAATTTAAAACTGGGTTAACACAATTACCATCGCAATTAAACGAGCGCGAAACCCGCGTGGGAATATTTATACCAATAATTTTTCGGAATTTATATATATGTGTGAGGAGAGGAAAATGAAAGGATTATCAAATCGATATATCTTTACAGCTTGGCAACGTCAGAATAACGAGGTTCTAAAATTGTAAGTTCGTCAAATCGCATCGCACGTACCGCGACAATTCGCGAATATCGCGAGCGCTCTATTTATAAACTTTCCGAAGACCATTATCCCTCAGCTCCTCCTGCCGATCGATATCCCATACACATACACCAACACACTTTTTGCCGAAGAGAAGAATCCAAGCTCAAGCGCGTGAATTCTCGTTCCTCGGATAATACCCGTATATACAGGGAATTCAAGTGCAGCGTGCACTGCGCGCATATACATGCCTCCTCTTCTATCGCCGAAATATGGGCCAAGCAGTGTAGAGGGGGGCCGGAACATCCCTAGGATTCCGGTGTACGCTGAACAGGACCTATCGTTTCGCTCGCGCGAGCGCGTCGATAATTGCTATAGCGCGCACGGGGCGCAAAAACAATTACCTCCGTATAGGGAGGGAGAGGCGATCGCGTGCGCGCTACACTATTCTTCGGGTGTGTTATAGGGTGGCGGTGGCGGCAGGCTATCGATTCGATAGAGAGCCAAGACGGATCGCCAGACCATATTTAAGCGATCGAGTACACACAGGCACACACGCGCAGACACTGGCAGAGCGCGGCGAGTATGGATTTACCGGTCAATTTATTACAACGTCGGGGGGGGCGCGCGCGATCGTTGCGCCTGACACTTTTTATTGCGCGACTTCTTTTATAGAGAATAGAATATACGCGTTCCTTGTATCAAAATCCGCTATTATATATAGAGCGAGCGATGGCAGTTTCGGAGGAGGGTAATAATAACGCCTCTCGTTCGTGTGCTTTTCCTTTTTGTTTCCCTCCTCGGGAGGCACTTTACGAGCGCGTATCGTTAATTGTTCGAGGAAGCGTGATATATATATTGCGCTGCTGATGTTGTTGTTGGATGGCTGGATATTGTATTAGGGGGTGATTAGGAGACTTTTACGGCCCCCCGAGATATGGGTTATTTACTGCGTTAATTGCTTCATTGCCGGTAGTGTGGTAGCGGTGCGTGGTTATCGGTGGGAGTATCGGCCGGCCCGCGCCCCGCGGTAATCGACCGACCTAAGGATGATGAAGATGAGCCAGCGACGCGCGATCTATTTAGGATTGATGAATCGAGGTGCACGTGGGGCTGCCGTAAGTGGACGAGCGCCCCACGTGTGTGAAGTATTTGTAGCGAGATATTGTGCGAGTGATATACGCGGGAAGAGCTAGAGTTTGGAATTGATAGTTTCTTTTCGGGATTTTGCGTTTGCTTCCTCAAGGGAAGAGCTTTGTAACGGTGAAAATTTTCGAATGAAAGATTTTGAAGAATTTCGATATTTTTGAGGTTCCTGAATCAGAATAATAGGTTTTTAAATTATGTATGTAATCAAATTTTGTTCCCACTATAACTCTTGAATGGATGCATGTAATACACTGTTAAAAATTGATAGAAAATTCAACAACGATTCAACAACAAAAAGTAATTGAAAATTCAGTTACAGGTTATTGAAAATAAATTCAATAACATTTGATTGAATTTTGAATTCGCGCCGTTTTTCTCAGTTTATTCAACTACATGTAATTGACCAAACTCATGAAATTTTTTACATTCTCAATTTTAATAATTCAAAATTCAAGTAAAATGATTGAATTTTCAATAACATATTAATCAATTTTAAGTTAAGATGTGGTTGAATTTTTCAATTACGTAATTGGAAAAAACTTCAATTATATATTGTTGAAGTTTCCATCAGAAATTTTTAACAGTGTAAGCTGAAATTTTACATACATCTTAGGTATGTCATAAATTAGAACTGCTTAAATTTTGAAATTCAAATGGATCATTTTAATGTCTTATTTGGATAAAATAACTATTTTGCCTTAATGTTGCCGTAAATATAGCTACTGGTTCGAAAAATTAACTAAATTTATGAATTGTATATAACTTATTCGGCATTTCATCTCTAAGATGAATATAATATAAACAAATGCTCTTGAAATGCACTTAGGCCCGAATTTATAGTCGTCACTTGGCACTCAGCACTTGGAATTCAATATATACAGATAATATATAATTAACATTGCCGCCATATTGAATTCCAAGTGCTGAGTGCCAAGTGACGACTATAAATTGGGGCCCTAATGTCTCGATGTCTTTTAAGACTAAAGTTGCTTTTAAGTTGAGAATATTGATTTGAAGATTGCATCAACTTTAAAAAAAATAATGCTATTTTAATAAATTAAAAAAGCTTTCTTTAGCAATCTTACAACGTAAATCTTTAATCTTTAATCTTTTTTTGACGATTTTATAGGTTTCAAATTCGAAAATGCGAAATAAAATACTGCTTCAATGTTAAACTGTGAATTTTGCTTTTTGATTAAAAAATTTGGATTTCAAGAAATAGAAACTTATTAAAATTAATCATAATCTTCGCACAAATAAATATGGTAATCTATAGTCAGAAAAAAATCCTCCTACAAAGAAACTCTGCCTGTAGCAGGAGGATATATCAACTTATAGTATTAAAGCAAACAGTAAGTATAAAGTAATAGGTCTAGTGGAAAAGGTTTAAATTACAGATTTTTTATGGAAAATCAATATTGGTCATAATATTGTCAAAGTCATAAAAGTATAATAGCTCAAGGAATTTATAAAAATTACGAATAATTAGAATTGGCTTTTTAAAAAGAAATAATAGAACTCACTAGATTTTTTTTATATCACTTCTTATTATCTACATTTTCTACTTCTTTAAGATATTCTTTGAGAAAATATTCTGCTAATTCAGTCAGCAGTGGTCTTTTTATAGTTAATAACTTTTTTATTGAAATGGGAGGACCTGTTCGTGTGGTGAAGTGCTTTTCTTCATTTTTACGTAACAAAATATTATTCTTGAAAAATAAAACCCTAAAGAGGTAACAGAGATGTCAACGCAGTGAAATTAACAATTAACTGCACAGTAACATGCTACGTCTACCATATCAATGAACTTTTAATTGATATTCTCATTGCTAATAGTATACGCACTTACGAATACAGCATTATATTCGCAACCCAACGAAAGAAAAAAGAACCTCCGTCTCCGTATACCCACTGAACAGTAGCACGTATCTCAATAACACTACAAAAACCCCATACCACACCTCTCGACTATTATCTCTTGCTATTCCAGCCTTCTCTCTCTCCCTCCCTCTCAATCCTTGTCCTTTCTCTCCCTCTCACCCGGAATCTCACACCGCTTTGTCTCACCCGCCCACCTACACACACACATGCACACGAATTAACGACACAACAGCACCGTCTTCCATTCCTTGATAAATATCGGCCGTGTTTTGGCTGGAGCGCTCGCTCGCTCGCTCTCTCGCATCGCAGTAGACGTACGACTAAGCCGGGGCGCGCGCTGCAGCGCGAGATAACGTTCGCGCGCGAGCGAGCGAGCGAGCGAGCGTACTACGCCCGTATACATTGTTCCGGGAGTTTAAACAGATTACGTCGGGCCGCAGTTTAAACGTAAATTGCTCTGCGGCACAGGAGCAGCAGTAGCAGTAGCAGCACTGGCGTTACTGCTGCAGCCAAGAGCGACGCGTTTTTACCGCCGAGGAGGAGACGGCAAAACTGGCCGGCCCTTGATTGTTTCCAAATTGATTTTGGCCCGGATAGTGAGTGTGGGTGTACCGGAGGGGGGGACGAGAGAAAGAGGCAAAAAGCGAGGTTGCGCGCGTGGCTTTTAACGGCCGGCGCCAGTTACGACTGCCGTGCAGCGGTTGGTCGGAGGGCATATGGGTTCTGAGAAGGGATCGTCGGTCGACCGTTTGCGGACGACGCCTCGCGCAATTAAACCGCGTTCTGACCGTAATCTTGGCCGATCGGCGCAAAAAGCGAGGAATTCGAATGTCTTGGAAACGGCGAGCGCTTACGGTACGCGTCACACGTTGCCCATGGTATTATGTGTGTGCAGGGAAATGGAAGGCGTTTATTTTGTTTTGGGCTGCGTTGTGTAGTGTGTAATAATGATTGTTAAGAGCTCTGGAAGAAAATTAACAGTCGGATCGGTTTTTCATGAATGGAATGGTTCAATAATTGTGGAAATATAATTGGAAAAAAAGCTTTATTCTGATTTCGAAAGCCATTGTAAAATAATAGATAATAGAGTGGTAATATAATGAAATTATTTAAGAGCTTTGGATTATTGTTGTTTAACAATGCATAGGTCTGAAGTAGGCCACGTTGGAGTGATATGCAACGAAGTAGAAAAAAAAATATTTATTTTGCTTCATGGTTATATGCAGATTTAGTGTTTTTTATAGAATAAAATAATTTTATAACAAAGGTATTGATAAAAATTCCATTCTTTAATAACTTAAATTAATTGAAGGAAATTATTAGGTTGCATTCCAACGATGCAAACTTGCAGAGCCATAACGATGCTTGGAGGAATGAATAATTGGATCTGTTGTCAGTAAATCGAGATCGAAGCTCTGATGAGCGTACATGCAAATAAAAGAATACTTCATCATTCGTTAAAATCTCGGAAATGCACGACGCGCGATAACCGCCAATAGCCAATCCCACGCTACGGATATCGACCCTAAGGAGCAAGAACTTCGATTACTTCGATCAGCGCGAATAAAACTCAGCCCTCGGCTATACACCTGCACGCGCGCGCGCGGCACAAGAACCGATAATCGGGAAACCCCGGCCATGAAAGTCCTTGTCAGACGGTTATTAAGACGCAGATGGTTGTACGGGGGAAAATCGTGCTCCCCCTACAAAGCGGGGGCCGGGCGTGTGAGGCTGTGCGAGGCGTAATGCGATCATCTCTCTCTCTCCCGAGGAAGTTCGGCCTTGTAGTTAAAGGGCGTTGCAATTTTAGGGTATAGAAAGCCGCCGAGTGCTTTAGTTAAATTGACTCGAGGCCGCAAGGGGTGTCGGGTGTTTCCCTTTGCCCCCCGTCGCCTCGTTACCGGCAAAACGCATCGCCGCCCCCCGAAGGAGCTGAAATCTTCTGGACTGCCGTCGCGGTGGCACACTGTTCCTTTGTGCCCAGTCGAAAATTAATTCTCGTCAAGGTAAATTGCTTTATGGCTGCGGCTTCGTTCGTTCGGCTGACGGATTTGCGGGACAGGTGCGAAACTGCAGGCTGTTGAAAAGTTAGCTTTCCTATGGTAGCACCTACAAGCACCTTCAGCAATGATCGTTCAGTTATTATTAATTCATGTATCGAGGATAAAAGCGCCGTTCTCCATACTGTTATATGGAAAGAATCGATACGAGCGCTTGAAAACCGCTGCAACGATCGGCCTGACAATTTCGTAAGTTCGTAACTTCTGAATAGCCTTTATCGAAACCGTATAATTATTATTATCCTTCCATACAAATTTCATTGCCACATTTAATATCACATAACACGCTCCAATCCATTCTCTTCGCCATAATACGACTGATTATCCGTCCACTTCCAACCAGCCAATATAAATACACACACGCACATTTCATAACGATAATTTTCTCGAACCACCTCCACACCTCAATCGAATCTACTTTGCCCTTCAATCATCCTCCAAAACTTCCTCGTCAATCCGCCCTCTGATCACACTGCCCCATTCACAGCCTCAATACCCCCGAAAAATCCCCGCCACAACCCGCGGAGCCGCTCCGTGTCTGTATAGCGCCAAGTCATGTATACGTGGGTGTGTGTGTCACCCCGAATTCCACGAGCATCGCCCCACCTCGAAAACGAACCGCTTGCCGAAGCCCTCGATCCGGCGTCAATCATGCGCCCCGTCGCGCATACTGCGCACACGCGGCAGCTCGCTCCGTATGGCGGTGCGCGGGCGGTACTAGTAGTAGTAGCTAATTACGCCCGCCTCCGCGTAATTAAGTAATTAACCATCCGAGGAACCTCCACACACACACACACCCACATACATACATACATACACACACGTGTATATAGGTATGCGCAATTTTGCGCATTTGCCGACGCTCTCTCCCACAATTGCCGTCTCCAATTAAGCGGACGCTCGTAATTAGTTGCCGGCGCGACGCTTTTTGCGTCAATTACGATTGACAAAGTTTTTGTCCTCTGCTGCCTCTGTGCAGCGACAGGAACGAGAGACACAGAGAGAGATGGAGGGAGAGAGAGAAGGAAGTCGCGTTTCCCCCGTCCTCTCTTTCTCTCGAGTGTATGTATAGGTAGCTGCAGCATGTATAACGTATAGTAACTGACGGGCGCAGAGACGCAGGGAAATTGTTTCGCGGCGCGCGCGCTCGCGCTTTCAGCGGCCGCGCGGCAGCTCGGCGCGGTGGTCTCTGGCTTTGCCACTAATGTAACAAAGACACGCCAGCGGCAGCGCCGTCTGCCATATATACACGTGTGTGTGTGTGTATATATATATATATATATATAGGTGCAAGCTCGCGTGTCGCGCTGGTTGTCGTCTTGTGCGAGCACGCGCATGGGAGGGGAAAAAAGCGAGAGTCAGCTGTGAGGAGCCGCCTCGTCGGTTCCACTGTAGCCGGGGAGCGGGAATGCGCTATCGGGAGGCAGTTTGTTTTATGCGCGTGCTGCTGTTACCGCTGCTGCTACTTGTATTGTGTGTGAAATGTCGTAGTCGTTGGGTGGCTCGTGTGGTCTTTTTTTTTTCGTCGGCGAGGAGAGGGGGGAATGTGTACGTGGAACGCGTGTGTGTATATGTGTTGTAAAAGGCTAATTAGAGCTCTCTGAAGGCAACGGCTGTTTTTGTACGAGGCAAAGGTTGTCCAGATTGGAGAGGGTAATTCTTTTTTTGAAATTGTCGACGGGTTGTTTCATTTTACGTTTGATAGCGCTGTATGAATGGGTTATTGGTTAATAAAACGTTATAGAGCTTTGTTAATTGTAATTGTAATTTTGAAGAATGTAGAAGTTTTAAATTCACGTTGCGTTGTGAATTTTATCTTAAATTATTGTCAATTCGTAATGTCATATTGAGATCGGCTTTGAGTAGATATTCGTTAACAGGTGAAGTAGTTCGGTATATAGATTTGAAATTTATTTATTCATAAGCATAGAAAATGTGGATCTTTAAAAAGGTAAGATTATAATAATATAATTATGCAGTGAAAAAAATTTAATTATGTATTTTTAATGTTACTTTTTATAGATACACATTTTCTATCCTTATGAAACGTATTTTGAAAAGCTTGCTAAATCCTTAAAACGTTTAAATCCATAAACTATAATCTTAAGAACACGCTGTCAAAAAAGGAACTTCTATCTTTTTATGAGTCACTCATTAACTTCTATCGGATAATCGAAATCACGTTTGCCAACGTGAAATGCATTTATCAACAATCTGTCAGTCGCTGAATCGACATGGAAGCTCGCCTCTCCTCTCTCTCTCTCTCTCTGGAAGCTCCACGAAAAAGGTCTGGGGGAATTTCATCAGACCGTAAGATAAAATCTAACCCGACGATAAGAGAAGTTTCCTTTTTCAGGAATAAAACTGGAAGAGCTACTGTATATTCTCAGGGTAGATATAGATTTATTGAATAATAGATACTGTGCCGAGAAAAATGTGTATAAGAATAGTTACTACGTAGCTCTAAAGATTTTCGCTTTTTTTATTTATAAAGTATTCCATTAGATTTAAAATTAAAAATATGGACAGTCACAGTCGATTGTGGAACATGGAATTGTCAGTATAATATCAGACTTTATAGTCACTGACAATGA
>JAPYZP010006199.1:0-11700 GCA_030522985.1 Torymus sinensis
CTTTCAGAAAATGTGACTACTTCCGGCGGATATCCAAACCCGGCGCCGTAAAAAAATATTTTCGATTTTTCCATATTTTTCTTTTTCATTTTTTAAATATACCTAATAGTATCGGATCAACTATATAATTGAACTTGCACAACTTCAATATAAACTCTATATACCTGCCAAAAATGAACTTGATATCACTGTCCAGTTTCTAGTTATGCCGCGGACAAATTCATAACACACACACACACACACACACACCGCACACACGCACGCACGCACACGCACGCACACAAACACACACACACACACACACACACACACACACACACACACACACACACACACACACACACACACACACACACATTTTTTATAAAATACATATATCGAATCAGGAAACACAGAAATATTTTTTCGTCCTGATGATCAGTAATTATTAATAAAAAACTTGTATAATTATAAAAAATTTTAAAATTGATGCGCCACTGATTTTTTTTTATTTTAGTAAATTGATGGGCAAAAATAAAAACTTTTTAATCTTTGCTATTTAAAAAGAAAATGTTTTATTTTCGACCTACAAAGATATTTAAAGTCCAAAAATGACCAAATTACGACATTTTCAAAAAAAAAATTTCTCTGCTTCTACTGGTGCTTTTTGATTTTTCTTTTAGACTATAATTTTTTTATTCAGGCGTTTGTTTTTTTGCTCCTAAAATTCGCAACGAAATAGCTCGTGAAATTTACCATGAGTGGATACATAGGTGAAAAACAAAAAATCTGTTTCCAAATAATTTTTTTTTTTTGCTTCCTCCTAGAGGAAGCTTTGGAATAGTAACATTTTGAGTTTCGTTAAATCATTCTAGAAACGTGATTAAAGTTGTTAGAAGTTTGTAGATGATGATAGATAAGATTTTAGAGATAGATTGATAGGATTTATTGATTAGTTTTTGTTTTATGATGATTATTTGACTTTAAAAAATTTATTTTTGAATTTTTTCAATGTTCGGGTTTAAATATTTTAATCGGATAATGCTAGTCGGAAGAGAATAAAGACACCTAAAAAAACAAAACCGCTGCCAATACATTGGCACTTAGCTTCCTCAAACTAATTTATAGATTCCTTTTCTTAAATTGAAATTAAAAAAAAATTTAAAAAAATGATAATGAATTTAAATAATAAAATTTTTTTCTTTTTTATTCAAAGATATTAATATTTATCTATAAATGTCATTGTTTAAATTTTAATCGATCTTTCAAAATTGTCTTTTCATCATTTTATGAAAGCCCAAGTCAATATTTTGAAGTGTTTTAGTATTAGTATATCTATATATAGGGCTATGACACAGAAAAGGGAATAGCACACAGATATAGGATTTAACATGGGTTAGCATATCTATATATGCAAGGAACAGATATAGGGAATAAGATTTCCTCGTATATATAGATATACTAACCCATGCTAAATCCTATATCGGTGTGCTGTTCCTTTTGCTGTGTCATAGCTCATACGAGGAACAGCAAGATACACAAATTACAAGAGCCTTTTGTTCCTTGCTGTTCCTCGTATATATAGATATTACCTAACCCATGTTATTCTTGTTCTTTTTATCTGTTCCTCAGAGCTGTATGAAAGGCCTAACATGTTGAATATCCAACATGCGACGAGTATACTAGATTTCGGATATCGATTTTTACGTACTAGCGAAAATTTGTTTTTTTTAATTTTAATACATCTTTAGTAATTGATATAATACATTAGTACATTACTCTTCATGAATTCTAAATTTTGGAACTCGAAACTATAAACTTATTCGCATTTTTTTTTATGAAGTATCAAATAAAAAATAAAATCTGAACATAATATTAAAATAAATTATTCTAATATTACCATCATTAATTCTTGTAATATAATATATTGCTTATTGTTTTGAATTTTACTGTGAAATTTAATAACTAATCGTATTGTGTTTTGAAAAGTTTTACTACTTCTTAACATCACTTTATCAAATCATTAAAACATGTTATTTATTTGTTTTAAGCTACAACCAATATTGATTTGATTATTATTTATTTAATACTTTTCACTTTAATCATTTTCATTTCAGTAAATAATAATCAAATAAAAATGCTTATTGAATTTTGAATTCTCGCGCCTTTTATCCAAGGGCCAATCAGAGATCAAATCTATAGAGGCTTCACTTTTTCCGGTCGTCAGTTTTTTAAGAAGGGATTCTCGCGCCTTTTATCCAAAGGCCAATCACAGATCAAATCTATAGAGGCTTCACTTTTTCCGGTCATCACTTTTTAAAAAAGGGATCATCACTTTTTTAAGAAGGGATTGCTGAAAGTCCAGAGCTCAAAGCCCAAAACCCAGCATTTAGACAGTCCCTTAAAGGGTGCCTTTTCATGCGCAAAGCTAAAACGCTACAACGCTCAAAAGTTCGTTGTGTTCAACTTTTGAGCGTTCATGCTCAACTCAAATAGAAGTTATCAATACTGTTTTGGCGTTTTAGCGTTTTAGCATTAGGCATGAAAAGGCACCCTTAGGGACTTTCCACAAATGAATTGCGGTGTACTGCTGTCGCTGTGTCCTGAATTGTACTGTGCTGCGAGTTGCTCTGTTTCTAGTAGAACTCATTACGGATTGGTTGACGACTGAATCATAAACCAATCGGTGACATAATTTACAAGAAAGAAAGTACCTCGCTGCACAGCACAACGCAGGACAGCACACAACAGCACACCGCAATTCATTTGTGGAAAGTCCCGTAGTACCAAAAGTCTGAAAGCATGTTTTTAAACATTTTTTGTCTCAAAAATTTTGTCCACCATTACAAAGCTTTCTCTTTGAGGAAGCAAAAATGATTTTCAGAAGGAATATATAAAACAATTATAAGAATGTGTAATAAATTCAAATCGAAATACTTATATTCTTTTAATTGATACTATTTAAATTCATGTTCTGCTTTGTAAATAACTAAAGTAAAAATAAAATCGTATTTTATGCCGTACGCGCCATAAGTTAATTATAATCATCTTGTATAGGGATAACATTTAGCAATAGCATATAGTTTTTTAAATTCTTCAATGTTATTAGGTATCCCGCGTAAAATATGCACGACCCCTATTGGATACCATTGAAATCACTGTTATGTGAACCGTTGAGGTCTTGAACTCTTGAGAGTTGAGGTTGTCTTGAATTTTGATGCGGGCTGATGTTTGACGTGTATATTGAAGTTTTTAAAATGATTTTTATTATTAATAATTTTAATACAAATTTAACCAAAAATATTTGTTCACGATATTAAGACAATAAAAATGCGTTAACGTTATTTGTCTAATATAAAGTTTTGTCTTACAATTTTTTTTTTAATTTTAAGGTTATGTTGTATAAATTTACCGGTATATTGCAAAATATTGCAGTTAAACTATTTATTAACAATTATACCATTTAATCGAAATCATTTTTTAAATAAAAAAGTTATTGGTTTCGCAAAAATTGTTCATTTAAAAAAACAATCTTACCTCATTATGAGACTCTACGATGAAAATTGGCGCTTTTTTAAAATTTTTTTGCACTACCGACATTTTTCACAGTTATATTTTTGGAATTTTCAAATTTCGATAAATTACACTTACGCACACTTATAACAAGACTTGTATTTTTAGCACAGCGTATGTGCATGCATCAACCATGTGACGCAAACGTTTTATTCGCTACTCTCGCACAACTCGCATCAAGTACGAAAATAATGTACAAAAGGCGGGAGTCTTCAAACTTAGGCTTATTATTTAAGGTTTCAATGCCTGCAACCACTGGTTAATTACACGTACGCTACGCACACATAGTAAAGACCCCAAGAACTGGTTTCTCTTTAGAATCTTTTACAATACCCTTTTGTTCTCGTAACCGTAGACCCTTCCACATGCCCGATTATTTCTAGGGATATTTTTTATCTTATGAATGACGAATAAAATACAAATGACTTCATTATATTTTTAAAAACATAACATTTTATTGTACAAGTATAGCACACTGTAATTAATTACAATTCTTTATGAGATAAAAAGCTTTACAAGATATACAATATTAGACTTTAGCAGGATTATAATTTAAAATTATTAAGAAAATTACTTTTGTAAATATATACAGTTGATATACATTATATATATATATGCGCGCACGTGTCTGCGTGTTACAAGTCTTACACATTTTGCGTAGCTTAAAAAATAGTGAATCAGTAAAAACTATTTTAGAGAATAAATATTTATATCTCTTATCACATTTATCTTAAAATTTGTGTAAAGAAATTTCCTACATAATTTTATCAGAAATACAACAATCTCAGCAAATAAATCACAAATTTTGATTTCCCCGTAAATTACGTTACGATAATACTTATGATTAGTTAGAATTTTTAAAATAAATAACAAGTACAACTTGTACTAATTTTTCTAACAAATCACAAACAAAATTTTAGATTGTTAAAGAGTAATGAAAAAATAAGCGCACTTTCATTTTTTTATTTTTAAATTCATATGTTTCGTTCATAAATGTATCAAATGTTCTCACAAAAGTATTATACTGTATTATTTTTGGCACTCACGCTAACAATCCATTCTATTGTTTATGAAGTTTTACAAATAATTTAAGTACTACTTAAATACTTAAGATAGAACCATGACTAGGACGTTCTTTCGGCTTTATATCCAGTGATTCACTTTTACTTTCAGAAAATGCGTTATTATTTTGCATTTGCATTGAAGACACAGTTGTAGCATCATCATCTGATTCTACTGGACTAATGCGAATTGCCTGGTACCATTGATTTGTCAAATCTGTCATTTGTGATTTGCAATCCTTTAATTCTTGCTGCGTAAATCGACGTGTAAAAAAAGGAATAAAAAACTTCAGGTCCCAACGTGCAAAACCACGAATACGTGATTGCAAAAATGAAACCTCCATTTCTTCTTCAGTTAATTCAGACAAATGCTCAGAATCGATTGCTTGACCCTAAAATAAGGTAAAAAATATTTTAAGAAGGTTTTTTTGTTTTTGTTAAAAATAATTCTATTTTCTAAATTTTAATTAAAATAAAAAAAAATGTGGATTTTTCAATTTTCTTTAAAAACTTCACAATATTTTAGAAATAAAATCATCAACCACTATACATGTAAGGTTAGTGTAATATATCCATTTTAAACTGCTTTAGATATAATTTGTTATGATTTTCTAATTTTGTATTTAATTTTTTTTTATTTAATCCAGAAAATTTAAGCTTTTTTTAAAAATATTTAGAAAATAAAGAATTTGAGATTAATTATGACAGGAGCAATGTCTTCTTAATAAAGAATTTGCTTATATTGTTATTAATTTGTTAAAACTAATAACAATTAGTATTTACAATTCAATACTAATTAAATTGATTTGTTATTAATCATTCAAATTATCAATATGAAACAATGTACTAACCCATTCTCTTGTTTTACTAAGAGAAATTTCTTTCTCTCTTCTTTTACGTCTGCTACTGCGTTGCTTTTTCTCAGCACGTAGAAATTTTAATAGTGGCATAGTTGAACCTCCAAAAACTAATGTTGTAAAAAGAACTATAATCAAAGTTGTTGTGATAATAACATGTCGTGTTTCATCACTGAAATCTAAATGAAGTGACAAAGCATAGGAAATTGCTCCTCGTAGACCACTAAACCACATTATAAACATCATCTTTTTTGTGATTTGATGTTCACGGAATCGATTAACCAGAAAAGCAAGAGGAAAAATATTTGCTGCTCTTCCTACAAGGCACAGTATTATGGACCAAACAACTAAAGCTGGTTCAACCTGAAACATTATTTATTTATTAATATATAAATGATAATCAATGATTAAAATAAAATGTGGCTATACATGCAAAAAGTATATTAATTAAATTCATGATTATTTACTTCAACGAAAAATAAAATTTTAATATTAAAATAAAATATATCGTCTTTGTTATTTGTACCAAAGATTTTAAATAAATTTAACTTAAATTTAGAATATAAGTTCTTTTCTATTAAAAAAAATGATGAACTGAAGAGCAAAGTGTCTTTTTAGTCAATATGATTAGCTCATTACAATCACATGATAAATTTATATATTATATTATAGTAATGAAAACCAGCTGATGAGACAGCAGGCCCTTTTTTATCTCTCTTTTAAAAAATGTCATGAAAAGAAAAACGTGCATTTGGCACTATTATTGAAAATATATTTAGTCATACTCTGTGTCTGAAACTGAAAAGTGCTAAACCTAAATAGGCAAAAACACACGTTTCTGCAATAAATGCCAAAGTTCTCATGGTTTGCTGCATTGTTATTTGCGTAACAGTAGAAAGATTGAAGTGAGTGTAATGAGACATTACAATCCCATTGAAAAGAATGGCCATAATTCCTAAAATTAACGCAAGAAACATTATTATTTATTATTTATAATTTACATAAATATTTTTATTTTATTAAAATAAATCTGTCAAAGATATACCTGATAATTGTATTCCTTCAGCTAATACATAAGGTCCATATGTAAAAACAAGCATAAGACCAAATTCAAGAGAAGGGTTTTTTCTAAGGTCAACATGTTTTAAAAGTAATGCGCTTATCAATGCAAAAACAACTCCTATTCCAGCAGAGGCAAAGAACATTAAACAAAATCTGTTTAAACACAAAATAATAGCTTCCCCTGTTGTTGTAGCATTATTCGATTCCAAAACAGAAGTAGTTAAAACAATAGATATAGCATCATTTAATATTGATTCACCAAAAACTAACATATTTAGAACTGGATCAACATCAAGTGCATGAAAAATAGCTACAGTTGCTACAGGATCTACAGCTGATATCAAAGATCCAAAAGCAAAACTTTCAACAAAACTTAATTTATAAGCTACTTGAGCCAATCCGAGAAGATAAATTCCTGCTCCTATAACAAAAGCTGAAATAGCAGTACCAAATATTGCAAAAACCATAATACTTCCAATATTTTGAAAAAAATTTCCTTTGTGTAAATTATATCCAGATTCAAATATTATAGGAGGCAACAATACTAAAAAGAAAGCAGTTGGAGAAAAGGCTTCTTCTTTTCTCCAGTTAGCAATATTTTGATGAGACATTAAGTTTATTATCATTCCTATGGCACCACCCAAAAACACTATTACTACTGACTCAGGTAAATACTGGAAATTAGTTTGCAGCATTAAATGTATTAACAAAATACCTAATGCTATAACACAAAGTACGAAAAAAATAGACATTGAGCTATTGTGTTCTTCCTCGGCTGAACCCTTATCTGGTAATACAGGTTCTGCTGGTATAGAAGTAATAGTTGTTGTACTAGTATTTGTTGTGTTTATTGCATCACTATTTGGTGTAGATACAGACAAATTAAAAGGACTATTGTTTTCAGAAATGGTTTGTGTCGATAAGAATGAGTTCGGCAAACCCGATGTAGAAATTGTAACATTATCTTTGTTAATCGTTCTAGTCGATGAAGAATTTGCAACAATTTTAGATACTATTGTTGAATTTGATGATTGGGTCACCGTATTATACGAGCTACCATTAGATGCAGTTTTCGTATTCGTGTCTTTAATTGTGTTATAAACTGTATTTTTTTTGATTTCTGATAAATTTGTATTTTGTTGGATGTTACTTTGAAGGTTAGGTTCTCCATTGCTTGTAACGAAACAAATGGTAAATCCAATTATTAGTAGGAAAGTAAATGTTTTTGGTATTATAAAATTCGTAATTCGGAAACAATTTTTTGCAATTAGTAAAATCATGACCAAAAATTTACATTTTTTCAATATCGAAAAAAAAAATGATTGCGCGATATTTCACGCTAGTTTTTGACACGTCAACAACCAAACTGTTCAAAGTATAAAGTGATGTTTTCATACAAAAATAACGTGCGCAATGCGCATGCGTCGTGTGGATCGTTCGCATACATATTCGCACTCGGTAAGTTACCACTGCCATCTATAAAATTGTGTGTGGCGGGCGCAAGAACCCTCGTAGAGCGCATAGTTCTTATGGGCCTACCGCACGGTGTTTACAGAGGGCACTGTACGTCTGTACCTGACGGAGTGCGAAACTGCGAATATCAACATATATATTATGGTCGAGTAGTTGAAAAGGCGCCCTTATAAAAAGTATTTATTATTGTACTTATATTAATTGCCTTCTTAGATGGTAAAATATACAAGTGCAATGCCTGTGTCAGTACCATGTTAGTAGTTTTAAATAAAAAATCGTCAACATATTTTGAATGTGTGGGTATAAAAAAAAAGAAAATTGAATAAGAATTCAATTTGTATGTTTATAACCCTCAAACAACTTTGTTAAAATGAATATTTTACCAAAAAAGAGGTAATTTATTACTTTAATTAAATATCTTTATAAATTTGTATATTTTGTACATTTTCATATTTTGCATTTGTAGGTGGCATGTTCGTACAAAAGACAATATTGCTAGAGTTCGTCGTGATGAAGCTCTTGCTGCAGAGGAAGCAAAAATCGAACAAGCTCGTATAGATAAAGCTGTATGTATCAATAAATACAAATAAAAAATATTCGTTTAATCATGTAAAAATAGTGAAATAGATTGATTAATATTTACTTTTGGCTATATTTTAGGAAAGTGAAGCAAGACTAAATTTTCTACGAAATGAATCTAGGAAACAAAATAAGACTGATATTTCTATCTCGCAGACTCCTAATTTAGAAAAAGAATCAATCCAAAATATATCTGCTAGTTCTTCTAAACATATTAATTTTTTTGAAGAATTAGAACAAGGAAGCATCAATTACAATAAATCTAATAAAGATTATGAAAAAGGAAAGAAAGAAGAACAAGAAAAATATGAAAAACAAATTGGATACTTAACTTATCTGGGCCAAGGACTCAAAGAAGCTGTTAGTAAAAGTTGGTATAATGAATTACCTAAGCGAATAAATGACAATGAAAAAAATATTGAAATTAAACCAAATAAAAAAGCTCTGGAAGATCCAATGCAAGATATTAAAAGGTACCTTACTATGATGAACTTGAAAAAGTCTACTAATGAAACCAAAGGAAAACATCAAACATCTAATAAATCAAATGTAATACTAAAAATAAATGAGTCAAAACATAAAAATGAAACTGTAACTAATAAAAAACGAAAACGTAAGTCATCAAGTCATAGTGATACCAGCGAAGATAACAATAGATTTGGAAAAAAGCCAAAACGTGAATCATCAAGCAGTGATAATAATGATGATGATTATAGATCTAAAAAGAAACACAAAAAGCATAAAAAGCACAAAAAATCAAAAAAAAGTAAAACTAATAAGGATAAGAGTAAGGAGGAGAAAAAAGTAAAATCTGACATAAATATAGAAAAACTAAGAGCAGAGAGATTAGAACGTGAAAAACGTGAAAGGTTGAAAGCAGAAGTCTTATTGGCAGAAATGAAGGGTGAAAAAGTTGTACACGATGAGAGTACTCAGTCAGTGGTTCGACAAAAGTATAATTCTCAATTTTTCCCAGAACTTGCAAGACAAAACTGTGACAAAAATTATAAATAATAATTGTTAAGCTCGATAAATAAAAATAATTCTCACTTTAATTTAAGTGTGAGAACCCAAAATTTATTGTAAATGATATTCATTGTTACACCAGTACTGATGTACCAATATCTACACACACACACACTCACACACACACACACACACACACACACACACACACACACACACACACACACACACACACACACACACACACACACACACACACAATGTAAATAAGAAAAAATTAAAATTTTTCCCTTGTAAGTAGTTTGTTATTTAATTCTTATGCAATAAAATACTTACCTACGTAAAAATTTCATCTAATACTTTTAAATTAAAAAATAATACCATAATGTAACATGTTTTTACTTGTGATTTTAAAAAATGCTAGATTGGGGGGAGGGGCGATGTTTCGACGGTTCATTATAAAATTGAAGTCGACTAACATAGGTACATTTCAATATTTTAAATTAGAAATATTATATTTCCGAATGTATCATATCAGCTGCTGTCGAAAGTATTGAATTTCATTATTTCCAAACAATATGTATATATATAACGCAAGTACTAAATAACTTTCGAAGAATATTTTTATGATATGTACGAATATTCGACATCAAAAGTACTGTAACAATTAACCAATTTTCGTTACTTCAACAGTTTAGAATATATATACTATGTCTATAACGTTAACAGTCGATACATTGACGATTCTAAAATGCTTATTTCTTAAAATTAGATAAGATAAGGTCGATTATTTGGTTTCTCTAAAATATATGATTTCTAACAAAAACACATCGATAAAACAAAATCGATAGGATAAAAAAAACACATCGATAAAATAAAACATCGTAAAATTCTGGAGTTGACTTCAATAACAGTGAATTGTTGAAATATAAAATGTATAAAACCATTAATTTTCGTACATTTTATGCGAACGAATTTTAGTTATATACACTTTTATGCATTTTTACATATTTCCATAGATTGAATCAAATTTAAATTATATAAAAGTATATAAATGTAAGAATATGTAATATTATACTTTTTTATACATTTTCTTACATTTTCTTATATTTTCTTACCTTTCCTTACATTTTCTTATATTTTCTTACCTTTCCTTACATTTTCTTATAATTTGTTTTTAGAGACTAATTTATTAGGAAAAATTAGTCATATTTGTAATGAAAGGTATAAAAATGTTTGAAAATGTAAAAAACTGTATAAAGCCGTAAAAATATGTCCGAAAACCAATGGTTTTATACGTTTTTATATATTTTCTTACATTTTCATACAATTTCTTACATCCCGTATGGAAAAAAAACAAACGTATAAGAAATTATAAGAAACCGTACAAAACTGTAGAAAACCGTTCCAATTCGGACATATTTCGTACGTTTCTGTACGGTTTCTTACCTTTTTCTGCGGTTTCTTACGGTTATCTACGATTTTCTACGATTCATAAAATCCTTCGATTGGTACCTAAAAATGAAAACGTAACCGTAAGTTTTAATGAATAGTACAGTTTTGTACAATTTTGTACATTTATATGCGGATTCGTACGAGTTCATACATTTTATTACGATTCGTAAATTTTTTTTGTATACAACAAATTTTTCATGTCATAGTAGTAAATGTAGGAAACTGTAAAAAACTGTACGAAAACGTAGGAAACCGTAGCGAAATATGTCCGAATCGGAACGGTTTTCTACAGTTTTGTACGGTTTTGTACGGTTTTTTACGATTTCCTACGTTTGTTTTTTTCCATACGGGATTTTATTACATTTATTATTTCCATACGGGATATTATTAAAGAGGTTCGAGGGTTTTAATCGACGTCAACTTTACGAAATTTTTAATAATGATTTTTACGCATACCGAGATATAAATAATAACATGCATTGAAGGTAGAGGTCTTGAAATAGAGAAAATATTTTTTAGTGAAATTTAATTAATGTCAAAACGAGTTACCGACACCTAAAAGAAAATTCAACAAAACACATACAATTTTTTTGTACGTTGAATTAAGGCTTCTAATAGTCTTGCTGTCCAGGAGGAGGGAATGTCAAAGGTGGCAAAAAATGACAAACCCAATATTCTAGTTGTCGACGTTTCGA
>JAPYZP010006202.1:2612-15173 GCA_030522985.1 Torymus sinensis
TAGTTGCTGATCGTTAGCGAGAGAATGTGCTGGCAAGGAGGAAGCTTTTGCGATTGCAGGAAATAAAGAGCCCGCGTGTAACAATGCGGCCGGTTTTCCCTTCGAATGGAAATTTGTTGGCTTGTTACGTCCGACTGTTATTTGCAATAAGTATAAGCGAAGGGCTTTATTCCTCATACATTATCGGGAATTCGATAAAAGAAACGCCCACGAATCGTGCCTCGTAAATTCTGGGAATATAACAAGCTTTGTAGCTCTTGGAAATGCCAACTAACCTACATTATACTCCACACATTCGACAAAATTCAAAAAATTCGTATCCCTCGTTTGAAACATCGAAAGCACATTGGGTTCTGAGGATGATTAAAAAAAAAAAAAGAAGCCCGATAACAACGACGCGCGCGGTCCCAATTATCTCGTTCTCGCGCTTTTCGAATGCAAAATTTCTTTCTTTTATGAATAATACATGAAAGCCGAAGCAGCTGAGAAGCACGAGGAGGGGGGGAGTGTCTTTGGAGGGATATAGAGAGGCGCTGTTGTGTGTGTGTTGCGACTGGATTTGGGTATTGATGAGGCGCGTTCTAGTGGCGGCGCGCGCTCAAGTGGGGAGCGAAGGTATTATTGTAATGAGGCTCGCGGCTCGGATTGCTTATTAGGGATAATCAGATCGAGGAGGTATTACATTATTTATTTGCCAGCATTACCAGCTGGCTCGACTTTGACATATATAATGTCTCAATAACATCAGTGAATTCGATCGCCTATTCCTTCTGTTCCAGTAGCATCGATCAAAGAAATATTTAACCTCGCCGTTAAAAGTATCTCGACTGCACAGTGGCACTACTCTCCTAAGCGCTAATCCCGATCGCTCATTCCGCGCGAGCGTCTAAACTTTCTCTCCGTCCAGTTTCATAACTGGCTAATCCGCGGCGTAATGGAGAGATCAGCGGCTCTGTATCGGCACGTGCGCGGCCGAGGATTAAAGGGGCCGGCGACGTCGGAATCGCGATGAGATCCCGGTGTGACGTTTGACGCGAGGCCGAAAGCGAAAGTCCGGGGAGGGGAGCCGCCGGTGATGGATTAGATGTTTTCTCCTGACAAAACTCTAGTTTTTTATAAATGAATGCATATTATTTACACCAGAGTACAATAACCTCTAGGAATATAGCTGTGAATTGAGGAAAGTTTGAATATAAAGGTCTATGCAGGCGGCCTCGGCGACGCGCCATCGGTGCGCGTGGGCCGCGCGAATCGCGAGCGGCGGAGGTGGCGCGCTGGCACCTCGCCAGACGAGAAACTCGGCCTGCGCCTGCATCGCGCGCGCATAGAGAGGGAAAAGAGGACACGCCCGCCGCGCGCTGCTGCGCCTGCTCCGAAATCGCCGCTCGAATGGTTCGTGCGCGCCCCTGAGGCCGCCTCCGCCAGGTACACGCATCTGTAAAAGGCTAATGAGCGCAGTAAGATCATTTGAAGCTTGGATTAATTTTTCACAATGTCATTTGCAAAGTATGTTTATTCATTAAAAGACAATTAATCACTGAGCGCCAGCATTTCTCTCGCGAACGACAAAATGTATTCTCACACCCTCTATCTTTTGTTCCTCCACAATCCATCCTCCTCCTCCTTCCTTTCTCCGGCATAAAAGTAAAGAAAACGACAACTATATAGGCTACACTGCGCGCGAGGCTTCAAAGGATCAACTGCCGGGCTTTAGGCGAACGCCGACTAAATAGATTTTCCAGGGCGACACGCGCGATTGGATCTCCGCGCGAGGCAATTAGGGCTCCCGCAAGCGCGCAATTTCGCGTTGGCTTAATTAAAAAGCTGCTAGATGCGTGCACAGGTGAGCCGGAGAAATCGCTTGGCTTTCGGAGGGATGCTGTGTGGGGCGAGGGAGAAGGAATTCTGAGGAATGAGGCCGAGATGCTTGCGAAACTACTAAGACGTAGGATTTGTACGTGCTCAGACAAGTTTCTCAGAAAATTTTCTTCTCTATTTTCCCCTTGATTTCATGTAAATATTAAAACTTTTATATACCAATAATATCTTTTCTTCAGCCCTTCCAAGTTAATGCAATTCTACCAACCTCGTCGAACGCCCGCGGGCTCTTTTCTAAACTTGAGCCGCGACGACAATATTTGACGTCCGAGTGGAAATTATTGAGCGCATCGCAATAGCCGCGCTCTATTTTTTACGCTCGTACGCATTTTATTTTATACATTTTATATACGCGCAAGCACGGATATATCAAAGTCCACGTGTTTGCCAACGCCGTGTTTTCCCAACGCACTTTTGGAGGATGTTTTTAATAAAAGTTTCTCGTCTGTTTGTTCACTCGCGTATGTGCCTGGGATCTAGCATTATTGCCGAGCAAATAGGATTTTAATTTCGGGCCGGATCGCGAGAATTAATGAAAAATATGTTTTTCATCGGATTTATCCGCGGAACTTTAGTAAATATATAAAATTTATTTTTCGGCGCTATATACATGTAGACACGTCGCTTATTTATCGTTCAAGATCGAAAACATCTTTGAAACTTTATATACGCTCGATCCACGAGCGAACGAACCCTCCAAAAGACGCGGCGCGCCGTTTAAAATCCTCCCGCACTTTTCCAGCCTGATTCCCCTTTTAATTTCGCCGCGAGCGAGCGGGAAAAAGTTTTTCTTTATCATTATTATTCGGCTGGCGCGCGCGCGCGTCCCTAAAGCCAAAGCCGCCGCCGCCGCGATATTAGGGAGCGGCGGAGGAAAAAAGCAATATCGCCCGGAAGCAATCGCGTTTATTTTCACGGCGCGCGCTCGCCTCCGGGCTTTTAAAAAGGAGGCTTCATAGTTCCCTAGATTCTCTCGTGGAGCGCACGTAAATAATGCTTCTCCTTTCGAGTGCGCGTATCAATCATTTACGCTTGGAGCAGTCGTTAGCGCCTCTCATCCACTCATGATTTACTAAAGCGCGCGGCCGAAAGTTTAATAACGAGCGGGAATAAGCAATGACGAAAGTCGGAGGGATTATGCTTATGCCCCCTCCCCCTGACTCCAGCGGCCATTAACGCACTGCGCGTACTCGCCGCCGGCTAATTGTGATTTAAAAGTACCGATGAGGGCGCGAAACGAGGGCGAAACATCTGCGTCCGAGCTCGTTATCATTACGCGCGGGGCGTGTATACACGAGGAGAGGCTTTTTTGGCTTAAATTATTCTTCATCACTTAAAATTATTAGCTTTCGAAATTGATTGATTGGAATTGTATTTTATTATTATAAAAATTTCCTTTCTTTCATTTCAATTTCCGATAGAAATTTTGTTTAAAACTTATTAATTAATTAAGTTGAAATCTTCTGCAGCGTCAAAGAGAAAATTAACGTGTCACATAGCGGTGAGCGGAAAACGGTGCGCGGCAAGCTCGTGAATGAGAAAAGGAGAAGGAGTGAAAAATAGTACTGCGACACTCACCTCTGCTAGTTCCGTCGGGTCCGCGTAGGATGGTACACTCTTCTATTGTTCCGTAGGCAGTGAACAACTGGCGTACATCGTCTTCCGTCTGTTGCTTACTTAGCATGCCCACGAACAGCTTCCTGTCTGGCTTTGCGCGCGTGTGTGTGCGAGCACGGGATACGGGCGAGAACGAGAAAAAAAGAGAAAGAAAAAACAGCAGGATTAGTCGACTTTAGGCACGTGTTCGCCAACTCACGGTTTTTTGTGTGTTCTGTGCTACGCTTGCTAGCGCACTCAATAATAATAATAAGGATAATAATAATGATAATAATAATAATAATAAATATGTAGTAATAGTGAGATGAACAAAAATTGACAAAAAACAAAGAGAAAGAACGTAAAAAACGACAGAAAAACAAACGAGTAATAATGAACAGAAACAAAACAAAACTGGCGGCTAACACCGAGAACGACAAAGTTACACGGTTACACCACAGCATCCACCATCCTAAGGGGTTATAAAGGAGCGAGGGCGGTTATAGGGCTTTGTAAACAAAGAGAGGGAGATAGAAAAAAATAAAAAATAATAATGGCAAATGATAGAACGGATAAACAATGGTAATAATAATGATAATTAATTCTATACGTAACATTTCATCGGACACGCGCGTGCCGGGAGCGGCATGTGCACGAGAGATCATAAATATAATATGTAATATGTATATATAATATATAGAGACGCAAACACCCGTACGCAATAATAATAGTAAAATATCACGTCAAAAAAGTATACATCTAACACCATATGTGGGGGGCTGCGTGTGCTTTTGACAATAATGACGCTAATAATAATAATAACAAGTTTGCTCAACGGGTTCAACTTATCATAACAGGAGATAAAAGAAAAGAAATAACGAGAGTGAGAAAAAAAAATAAGAGTAAGAGTGGTAAACAAAAGGTTATGGACTGGTAACTAAGTATGACAGTGATATAACGCATAAAAAATAAGACGGTAATGACGATGAGTAAAAAAAATTGCAAGAACATGAATAACCAAGCAGTCAATCAATCAATGACAAACCTACGGCCTAAGCCACAACGGCCGAACGGAACATAATAGTAATAATAATAATTATAATCATGATAATAATGACAATAATAATGATAATAACGTGACAGAGAACGGAAATACGCGGTTACCGGGCGGGGCAATAAGCGACTCACTACTATAGTTGAATGCGCCGGGCCCTCGCCTCAGTCATCTATCATTCGCCGGTAA
Source organism: Torymus sinensis (assembly GCA_030522985.1). Taxonomy (NCBI): domain Eukaryota; kingdom Metazoa; phylum Arthropoda; class Insecta; order Hymenoptera; family Torymidae; genus Torymus; species Torymus sinensis. The sequence continues at coordinate 7,330 of JAPYZP010006202.1, forward strand.
TGACATTTGCACATTCTCTCCTCTTTCGTTCAATTGCAGTAAGTAAGAGTGAATTTTCCAGTGAGACGATGAGAAATTATCTTGATGTTAGACTGTTCAATATAGTTTTTAATCAGAACGTTTGAAATAAATAAAATGGCCCTTTTCATACAATGGCGAATGACAAGATGGTAATGAGGCGAGGACTTGACGCGGTGCTGATAGGCGACACTTTCTGGGGTCATCACACGCCAGTTAATACTTGACAGCGATGCTTATCAAAATAAATTACTGCACTGCAGTTATTTCTAATACCGCATTATTTTTGCTTTGAAAATGCGCAAAGCCGATCGCATTGTTCGATCGCTCGATCGCCTTGACGTTTTTCCCGTTTGTGCGACGTAGAAAGAGTAAATGCCTCACAAGAATTCATCGTTACAACTCGGTGGTTATACATTTAATTTCAGCTTTACTCTTTCGCAATCATGTGGTTTCTCGCTAAATTTCATTGCTTTGGGCCTGATTGGGTGATGTCACTAATTTTGAATTACAATTCCAATTGGTTGTTTTCTTTTGTCATTTCGCCATTTTCGTTGCTGACAATAATTTTGATTTCATCGAGCGAGAGATTCTTAGAAATATCTGCACTGGTTTTTATCACAATATATAATAATAATAATAATAATAATAATAATAATATATAAACAACGGTATTACGACTATGTATTTCGGTTAATCTTGAAAAAATCTTACGACGACATAATATATGTTAGTGTGTTAGTGTGTGTATAATGGTATAATGTATGTGTGCGACAGTGACATGATGAGTATTACAGGGGGACACTTGTTTAATGAGGAGGATATCACCGGGATTTGGTTAAGTATAATAATATAAACTTGAAAAAACAAAGTCACGAGTCTAGGTACAAATATATATAAGGTATAATGTATATATAATATATATGTAACTCACATTATAATTAGAATAAAAGATAATAATATATATATATATGTACAAAGGTGAAAATATATATATAAAAACACATCGACAACGAACGAGACAATACATCCAACGAGCGAGCCACTATATGGTCACAGCTGTATATAAAAGAGCGGACAGGTTGTGGTGGTAATGGTGGGGGGTTAGGTTTGGACAATGGAATTTGGTGATTCGTTCCTGCTGCTTCGTGGGGGGAGAGAGAGAGAGGGGGAAATTCTCAAGGAGGGGGAAATTCTACTGCAGAAACAAAGTGGTACTTAAGTGTTCGAGAGAAAAATTTTAATTGTAAAACTTCAGCTTGACAAGTGCCTTTAACCCTTTGGGGCATGTATCGCGGAGAAGCGGTCAAAATTCAAAAATGCTTACAAAATGCAAAAAAGAACGTTCGCCGTATGTTCGAGAGACAGTATAGGTTCTTTTACAGGTCGTGTGGCATGTAAATATAGTTCATGTATTGTATGCAAAAATGTGAAAAAACTGTTATGCCGTAAAGGGTTAAACCATCAACAAAGATCGAACTCTAGTGACAATCTATGGCAGTCCGTAAAGAAAAAGACTATTCAATGCAAGTTAAAGGAAAAAAAAAAACAAAACATTGTACAATATAAAAAAGGTATAAAAGCTTTCTGACTTCTCTATAATGTGCAAACCACGCAAACTTGTCTAAAATCGAGAGTACCATCACTTGATCGATCATCGTCATCATTGTTGCTGTTGGTGTGTGTGAGGCCGTGGGAAGATGCGGTCAAGGAACTGAGAGAGATAGAGATAGAGATAGAGAAAGAGAGCAAGGATACGGATAGGGTGGAATTATCATTTTTTTTTGTTCTGGTTCACCGAACACTAGCGAGCAGCAAAATATATATGTATAAATATAGAGATGAGAAGACTTTGCCAGCGGAACTGTAACTCTGTGTGTGTGAGAGCGACCGGGTTGGTTCGGCGGTTGAGATGGCGTGGCGAGGGAGAGAGACGGTATCGGAGAAGATATAGTCGCTCGCCAGTCTCGTCTATCCCTCTCTTCTGTCTTTATTCCTCTACTTCCTTCGTCCCTTCCTCTGGCAGCCAAAAGAACCAGAGGAAAGAGCCAGGAATGCAGAGTATAGAGGAGGAAAAGAAGGAGTTCGTACGGATCTTTTGGTGTTTGAACTTTCTCTCTCTCACACGTGTGATGGTGTCAGGGACAAGAGATGGGTATAAAAGGAAGCTCTAGCTATCTCCTGGAAGTCGAAGTTACCTTCGCAGCGGCCGCCACCGGTGCCTCCTACTTCCAGAAGATGGCACTGGCGCTCCCGTCGTCCATCATGCACTCTGCAATACAGAACAGAAAAAACAAAGAGAATGTAGGCGTGGCCTTCCTCGGCATCGTATTTTCGTTTTTTTTTTCTTTTGCTCATTCTTTCTTTTTATCTCTTTTGCTCTCTCGTTTTTGCTCTCTACATCGTTCGGTGTCTCTCTCTTTTTTTCGTCTCCTTCCTCTTTCTTTCTTTCGTTTCTTTTTTTTTTGCGCTGGAAGAGAGAACACAAGAGAACAAGCATCTTTCGTTTCATTTTCTCGTAAAAACGAGCCATAAGAGAATTATATATATTTATATATATGTTTGTATAATATAGAACGTGTGTGTATAAACATGGTTGTAGAGTCGCTTTGCTGTATTCGTGTGTAGGCGACCTTGTCACGGTGTGTATAAGTATATACGTGTGTCGTGGGTATATATCTTAATGCGGTTCGAGAGTTGTCGTGTGTAGCCACATTTCACCTTTTTTCCTTACCGCCTGACTCGGAGGATTATGTATATATATAATGCTGTCCGTGTCGCACGGATGGTTGTACAGGGTGATTTATATATAGCGAATGAATTGATAAGGCTGACAGTGCAAGATATTTCTCGCGGTTTGCCTCGTTGTTGTCGCAGCTTTTTGTTTCTCTTTCCCGTATTCCACACCGATCAAGAGTTGGTCAAGTGAATTTTGGAGAATATCAAAGATATATGTTCAAATTTATCTTATCTACCCATTTTATAGTTATATATAAAAGACACGAATGAATGTTTTTACAGCTGGATGTTGTCTTATGAGGAAAATTACAGATTCGAATCGATATCTATATAAAGCGAGAAACGAAACTGTCACTTCTCATTCTAATAAAAGAATCATCATCAGAAAGTTAATAAGCACGAGTAATAACAAGTCGCCGCGAAGTTGTAATTACAATCCCCGTCTCCTCTCGATCGCGACCACCTCGTAAAAAGTCCAAAACGAACCTCGTAAAATCCTCCCCATCGGGGGAGAAAGAGAGAGAGAGAGACAGAGGACCACCTCTCATCATTAGCATAAAGTAATAATTGGCTATCTGAATTTTCTCGATTTTAATTCACGACGGAAATAAAGAGACAGAAGACGGTGGTTTGGGAGCAGGATCGAATCGAAACTCATCTTCCGGCGAAGCGATGCGCGAGCTCAGTGCACGGGAGGAAGAGAAAAAAGAGCTCCGGAGAAACAACAAAGCGAACTCATTAATATTAACAGGGTCAGAGCTGCTGCTGTGTATCCCGGTGAAACCTCTACTCTCTCTCTCTCTCTTTCGCCGAAATTTCGTTTCGATGAATTCACTAGCACTACCACCTCGGCGCGCATGCGCGCAGCTCAACTCCGCCCCCGCCGCGAAGTTAATTAAAGAGCCGGGCTTGCGGTGGTTCCGGGTTAAAGGGAAGTCGCGGAGTGGAGAAAAAAGCGCAGAAAGGAGAGGGAGAGAGAAAGAGAGAGAGAGAACACGGCGAGGAAACTTTAGCGGTAATTAAAAACCTTGTCAACATTGCTCTCGCGGGCCGGCTCGATGACGCGAGCGCTAAAGTTAAAAGCCGCCACCGCTGCAGCGACAACTCATTCCGCGCGCAGTAGTAAACGCCTCCCGCGTTTAAGGATTTGTCCCGGGAAATTAGATTCTCGCCTGACTTATGCGGAGTCTAGTGGAGGTTGACCTTTCTCTCTCTTCTTCTTCTGCGGTTGCTAGTGCCTCTGCTCTTGGAGGCGACCAAGTAGTACTTGCTGAAGGGGGAAAGAGTTGCTTTCTTATTAGTGAGAATTTCAAGAGCTTGCAAGAAAAGCAAGATGGAAGAGGAGAAGTGTTTTAAAACTATTTTCCTTATCTGCAGAGGAGACGATAAGAGTCGCTTTTTTCGAAAAAAGTACGATTTTACGTCGTATATAAAATTGAATTACCGAACGACGGCAGCAAAAAAGGCAGGAGAGAGAGAGAGCCAGAAAGTCGGAGAGATAAAGGCGTTTGGAAACGTTTAGCGAGAGCGAATGACTTCATCTTGTGGTGGACGACGAAATGATAAATTTTCGGATGAATTTTATGACCCAGATCGCGGATTTATCTCTAGAGCGCTATAAAAAGCTCACTCCACACCCCACTACGCAGGAGGAAGGGCATTAATATAGCTCCGCCTGACTTTTCCATTTTCCATGGGCGTCCCTTTAGCCACCTTTACTTTTCATAAAGCTTTTCCTCTCTATCCCCCCCCTCTCTCTCTCTTCCCCATTCTTCCCGACGCACTTTCTTAGAGAGAAAGTGAGAGAAATTGGAGACCTTTGTCGCGCGCAAAGTGTTAACGCGCCCTTTAGGGCCCATCGGGCAAAAGAATTCACCCTCGGGAAATTATGTGACCGAAGCGAAGTAGGAGTAGAAAAGTTTTCTCCCCCTCCCTCCCTCTCTCTCTCTCTCTATCTTGCGAAGTCCGGCGACGAGGGATTTGATTTTGACACGCAAAAGTCGATGAATGGCCAAATGGAGTTTTCCGAGTCGAGCAAATGGCTTTATTCACTTTGCCGGGCGGCGGCACTGGCGGCTACGACTGAAAGGGCAGTGAGATCTTTGTTTTGGCCGTTTGACGCTGAGCCGCCAAGTTTTTACGACGATAGCCCGCCGAGCGAATAATCATGTTTGGAAGTTTTGGAATATGAAGCGCGTAATGCGATTAGCCGAGGCTGACGCTAGATGGCGTACTCGTGAATTCCAAAATACGTATGCGAGATATCTTCGAAATATCTTAGATAATTGAGCCGTAATATACAGCCTGACTCTGTAAATATTTCCCACATATCTGCTAAAGCGACCGAGCATAAATGCACCGTCACCGTATACATTCTGAAATATCTGATCCGAGTTCCGCGCTGCCGCTCGCGTTTTATCAGAGCACTTCATTTATTTGCCAAGGCGACGGTAAAATTTCCGCTATCTACTTGTGTTGCTCTCCCTTGGAAAAGCGCAAGAGAGCTTGTATTTCAAGGAGCTATACTGCCGGAGAAAAAACGACCGCGCGTCCACCGCAATTTCCAATTATAAGTCACCTTCCTCTGAATTTTTGATTTTTCGCTCTCCCGCCAAGGCTAGCGGACATGAATTCTTAAAACACGCGTGCTCTGCCCTATTTTTGAGAGCCGAATGCTGAATAATTCATCCCCCACCTCGAGGCGGAAGTAGAAGAGAGAAGAGGCTGTCCGCCGCGGACGGGAACAATACCGGAGCGCGTTGCACATCGATAAAAACGTCTGTTTACCGGCGACGAGAGCGAAGGATTTTCTCTCGGCGTGAGCACGACAGCAGCGGCCAACTTCTTTGTCTAGTGAGGGCAATCGATAAGGGCGAGAGAGAGAGAGAGAGAGCCCGGCGTCGTCCTTTCCTCGCGCGCGGCGCAATTGTCTTTATCTCCGCGGCTCTCTGCAAGGGGGCGGGGGTGGAAGAGATCGAAACTTGTCTGGCCCTGCTCTCGCTCACCTTATCCCAAAGCCACTCGTAGAGAGCGAGAGCGAGAGAGAGAGAGTTTGTTCAACTTGGCTTTTCAAATCTCGCCCCGCCCCGCGCACCCAGCCCGAAAGTTAATGCCGGCGGCTGAAAGCGATTGCCGAAGTAGCGAGTTAGAGAGAAAGAGGGAGAGTACGCCTACGGATTTTACGAGCCGGGAGCGAGCGAGAGGCTGTTTTGAGTTTATTGTCGCCCTGAGGGCCGCACGAGAGGAGACAGTACTAGCAATCTTAGGGAAATTTTCGTAGCCGCCGTGTTTGGAGGCGCGAGATTAAGGCTCGTGAATTTGTACACTGTGACCGGCTGTCGAGAGAGAAGGATGATGACGAAGGGACAGTAAATCCAGAGTCACACGGACCGTGCATTGCACAAGTGAAAATATTAAACTCAGCGAGGCGTTTTTTCTTCGGGCAAACTTGATTTACAAGTTGAACGCGCGGATATCCCCCGACAAATCCGCTTCATCGTTCAGAAGCGCGGCTGGCGCCTTAAGCTCTTCGCCGCGCGGCCGAGCGATTAGCGAGTTCCGAAGTAACTTCATAAATCCGGCGCTGGAGTATTGATTATTTCAAATTACAAGGACGCGTGCGGGGAGCAGATCTGTCCTCCGCAAGACGGGGCTGGATTAAAGTGTCGGAATATATATTTTTTATCGCGCGAGGCAGCAATTAATCTGGAGGAAAGTTATGATTAAAAAGCGCGCACGTCGATTAAAATTCGGCCGGTCCCCCACTTTGTGCGCGCCGCCTAATAGGAGGCTCTCGGATCCATGAACGATGTAATTAAGACGAAGAAGCGAGCGAGATGGTCATTAACGCGGAAAAGCCCGGAGACGATTCGCCGGAACAATGAGAGAGAGAGAAAGGTAGGTGGGATATCGCTCGCTCGCTTTTTGCCCGACGTTCTTTCGGCAATTTAGCACTGTCAGAACGGCTGCATTAGCCGTCATACCCAGAGAGTGTGTCTTCGCCCGGGGAGAGAGAAGTCCGTCGTAAGAACGATAATCGAGGCGCCCTTTCTTGCGCGCCCGGGCAGCGAATTCGCCAAATCGGTTTGGTCATTTGAACTTTTTCGAGCTAGGTGGGGGGGGGGGCCTACGTGTGTTGCGGGGATGTTAAATTTTGTTTGCTTTTCTTGTCCTCGCACTATAGACGATGAACGATTTTGAGATACTTTATTCTAAAGTCCAATCAGTCGAATCGAATTAATGCTCCTCGAAAAGAACGTAATGGTACCTCATCGAGCCCGCGATATATACCCAGCCGCAGCCACGCGGCGTCATCGAGAGTTGCCGCGCGATTTTACGTATTCCAGCCGGTCTCTCTCTCTTACTCCTACACACTGCCGCATACGAATCCGATGAGGGGGAAGGGGGGAGTCGCGTTTTGCATTGTGTCGCAGGGTCCAAAGTGCCGGCCTCGCAGCCGAAGTTCACTAACCCCCACTCCCCCCCTATGATTGAACTCGAGCTACCCCTGCTTCTCGAACTGCCGGATACATCATCTACATAGGTATACATAGAGAGCGAGAGAGAGAAGGGAGAGAGAGAGAGAGCGAGTGATCCAGTCGCTCCTGCGCGCGCGTCAAGGCTTTGTGGACCAGAGATTACAATGGCATCTCCTCCAGATTAGCATATGAATTACGGCTCTCGCTGGCTGGCTGGTTGCCTGGCTGCCTCGAACCCCCTAGAGTAAGTGCCATCTGCGAGTAGAGCGGAGAGAGAGAGAGAGAGAGATAGATAGACAGATAGAAGAATCCAGAGAGCGGGATCAGGTGGCGTGGCTTGGAAATTCCGCGTTATATATATATTGCCTTATGTGATGGATCTTCTTCCTCCCTATATCTCCTCTCTGTGTACGTGTGCATGTATAAACGTGTTATATATATATGTATATATGTTGGACTGACAGCTTATCCGGAAAATGTATTATTGATCATTATTACAGCGCGCGTATATGAATTCGGTACCTCGACGAGACGTCCTTCTCTCGTCGCCACGGCTCTTGCACGTATACAGTCTTATGTAGCTCTCTAGATCGCACGTAGCATATATAT
>JAPYZP010006203.1:0-10684 GCA_030522985.1 Torymus sinensis
GATAGCGATATGCGTGTCCACATAATCGTTTTACCACAGTATATGTCACATCGAATCAAAATTTTGTCCTAGATTGTACTATTCGTCCTAAAAACATACTTGTATTACCCGGTGATAAACGTTTTATCGTGTATCGTTGAAGAGCAACCCCCCTGGTTCATTCCACGAGTTTTCACGATAAATATTGGCTTTTTCACCGCGTCGTACATGTATACGCGCACGTGCGATGCACCGTTAATGCGGGGTAGTGGATATATTATGTCCGCGCGTATACGCGTACGTTCGGTTGTTATTGCGAACTAATTATATTTGGATTACGAGCGGCGGAGGAGCCGGATGATTCGTTTGTTTACCGCGCGCGTTTATGGTGATTTCAGCTTTTTGCGCGCGAGCGACTTGTTAATTTGATCAAATTGCCAGTGCGCCGTGCGAGCCTGGCAATGTTTAACTCTGTAATATCGGATGGATTTTGAGGTCGCGGGGAATGAAGGGACGCAGGTGTTGATTCGCCGGGGCTGGTTTACGCGTGCGCACTCCTCCCTTCGGCGTTCACTTTTACGAGGGCCCAGGGGGGAGGACTGTCGCGACAAGTGGGTAATTAAAAATGCTTGCTTAAAATTAAGCGCAGATTGAAAGTGGAATTTAGCGCAGATTGAAAGTGGAATTTAGTGATTGTATTCGAGACTGAATCGTATACGGTGGAATTTTAAATATATTTTTTAGCAAGAAAATTGAATATTTCTTTTTTGGAAATACGAAACTTGAGAAATTTAGTCGATTTAGAGAATAGTTTGTTGTGAGCTTCATTTGAGTGGACATCTTAAAAAATGAGATGCTGCTTAGAAATGTCAATAATGTTTTTTGTTTAATATTAAATTAGAAAATAATACATCATTCTACGTACCAGAAAGTTAGAGCACAGCTTAAACATACGGATAAAACGACATGTTGCAAGCGATAAAATTTTTGCTTCGTGACTATAAATCTAATAGCTTGTAACAAAAACGTTTAATAAAATGAAACTATGGTTGCCTACAATCACCTGAGCGGAAGTACAAATATTTTAAAATATTATGCAATATAACGAGAATATACGTATATCGATGTACCTGGAACTAAAGAATAATATCTTCAGTAAATTTGACAACGGCAAAATGTTATTTCCCCGGAAATTTTCAATACAATTTTATATAAATATATAAGCATCATTTTTGAAAATGTTAAGCTTTTTCATTTTTAAAGCAATTCGAGTATTTCAAGGTCTCTGTATAGAGACGCAATTGCAACCATTACTGACGTAATGCACGTTTTCGCATTAAAATGTAAAACAATAAATACTTTAAAAGCCCTATATAATATTTATTTCTACTACACGTGCGAAAAGTATATTTAAGGATAGAATGTAAAACGTAGCATATAGAAGTGCAAGTACTGAATTCCGTCACAATGAAGAAAATTTTGTGTTTCTCGTTCTTAATCGGAATAGCTTACTGCTATGACGTCAGTGGTAAGTGACTCTATCGTAAACGAATATCGTATTTCGCATTATTATTGAAAGAACTAATTTTGTATACTTTAGGTGTTCTGGGAGGACACAAGGATGGTATTGTTGGAGGCAAATTCATTAACATTGAAGACGCACCATATATGGTACGTTACTATAATATTTAATAATTATACTTATCTATTTGAATCTGTATAAAGAGAATTACGTTCATAATTAACTTTGAGTGATTATCATATTGCTCAATTTGAAAATGCTTAAAATTTATGACACAAAATACCACAGGCTCAAATTCTCTATGATGGTATTCAAAAATGCGGTGGGGCAATCATCTCTAATCAGTGGATTCTTACTGCTGCTCATTGTATAGAGTAAGTATATTTCTCCGTAAATTTTTAAAGTGAATGATTTTGCTATTGAATCACTGATGCCTCAATGTGCAACTGGTTTTTATCAATTACGTATCTTTTTAGTCGAAAATCGCTCATGACTGTTAGTACTGGTTCACCTTTACAAGATCAAGGTGAAGTACGACAATTAGAAAAATATATTGTTCATGAAAATTATGACGATGGCACTACGGTAAATGATATAGCGTTGCTTAAGGTACAGTCAAAATATATTAATTTAAAACTATTTATGTACCTTTTTTTCAACAATTCATTTGATATATCTGAATTATGTGTTTAGCTAAAAACTCCTATTAAATACAGTAGGCAACAACAACCCATTGAGATATGTAGTAAGATTCAGGAAGTTGGCGACGAATTATTGATTAGCGGATGGGGAAGAATTGCAGTGAGTATTGCAGACTTCATCCTTTTTATGAATTTTTCCAAAAAACCTCAATATTCTAATGCTACAAACTTATTTCAGCAAAGATTACCCAGCTCCAGATATTTGCAATCAGCCGTCGTTAAAGTGAGCAATCAAATGGACTGCATAGAGAAATACGCCCAGAGAGACGTCCTAGTCAACAATAATATGTTCTGCGGTTTTGAGAGACGTATAGACTCGTGTCAGGGTGACTCCGGCGGCCCAGCCGTCATCAATGGCAAATTGACCGGCATCGTGTCTTTCGGCATAGGCTGTGCTACGACTTATCCAGGAGTCTACACCCGAGTTTACAATTATAGGCAATGGATTGCAAAGAATACCGGAATTAAGATTTAAAGCTGCCTAATTTTCGTACAGTCTTTGGTACTCCATTTGTAATATTTTTCATCACGGGAATTGCTTGAATATTTTTTGTAAAAAGACCAAAGTATCTTGCAGTGTTTTTAATTAAAATATAGTTACGAAGTGAAATGGTTTCAATGGATATGATTAAGCGTACCCAGCACAGATGTTATAAAAAGTCACTAGAGTACGAAATTTACCTGTAACATCAAAATAAAGAGATACATAAATAATAAAATGTTTAGTTCTAATCATTAGATTTTCCCTTGACTTGTTAATTTGTTCAAATTTCCAGCGTGCCGTGCAAGCCTGGTAATGTTTAACTCTGTAATATCGGCTGGATTTTGAGGTCGCGAGCTTGTTTATCTATAGAGAGGGAGCATGTATCTGCAAATTTGAAATTAAAATTGCATAATTTGATAACGTTGTTTCATTATGTGCGGGCAAACCGCGAGTCTCGCTCATCGTGCCCGGCAGCAGCAATTTAAAATGGTAAACAAAGTTGTACTTATTCAGCAAACATCGCTTTAAATCACAATAAGAAAATTCCAGGCGCGCGCGCGGGGCGGCCCACTTCATTAAAACAAACCGTCCCTAAATAAGATCGAATTGCCGGAACGGTAGGGTAGAGTAGCAGGCGCTCGCCTCATGCATATTCACGCGCAAAAGTCGCATAATCACATTCGCGCGGCGCGCCAAGTGCGCGGGGTGGAAAGAAGAAGCCGGTCGAAAAAAAGGACGAGACCTGCGCGCGGGGCAATAACGTTTAATTGCATCCTTTGCGCGCTCGTGCCGCAACAGCGCGGCTGGCGATAAAAGAGCCTTCGAGGCTCTTTTCCACCCGTCGCAATGCACGTTTGAGATTTGTTTTTCAAATTTCCTCGCGGGCGCTTCGCAGCCAACGACAAAGGCCGCTACTTGAGTGACGCCTGCGTGCGCGCGCGCAGAGCGAAAGAAACAGAGCCGCAAGACAGCGCGGCGACGACGTGAAAATCAGCGCGAAACCACAGGGGCGCGCGCATCGTACACCCACACACACATACACACACACGTATAGCGTCACGCTATAGTGAGCTATCAAGAAAATGGTATTCTCTCGGGCTGCTGCGGCATCATGACTATACGCAGCGGCAGCCGAGGAGGTGGAGAGAGAGGAAGATGCGTATAGAAGAGCGTTTCGCAATAACGTCGATGGCTTGCGGCTCGGGGCTGTCTAAAGTGCGCGCGGGCGGGAGGAGGAGGAGGAGGGCAAAAGGAAGAGGAGGGCTTATTGCCTCGACTTGCGGTCGTCTTTGGTGCACTCGATGCTCGAGACCGCACCCGAGCGAGCTTTCCGCTTATTTCGAGACCCCGAGTGTGTCTAACACACGGGAGAGGGAGGCCCCTCTCTCTGTGTATATGAGTATATACACGCGTATACGTGCGTGCGTGTGTGTGAGCGAAGGGTCGAGTGGGTATTTCGATAGCGAGGAGTCACGGGGCGAAAGGACTGCAGGAAAAAGAAAGAGAGAGTAGACGGCGAGGGGGGATGGAGCGGGGAAAGGGATAGCCGCGCGGTGGCCGCCGAGCAGGAGCGTAATGAATAAAGTAGAGAGATTAGTTGTGCGGAAGGGAGGATGAAAGTGCCGCTGAACTTGTAGCTAGAGCGCCGCTCCGCGTATACATGCGTATGATGACGAAGGAAGGGGAGATATGTGAGAGCGAGAGCGGTTCGTTGAAATTTCTGACGGATATTATGTTTTTGGCGGCGGCGAGAACGGGCGATATATGCGTTATGACTTCAATAACTTCATATACGTTATAATTGCGCGTGGCACGCGAACTTCTGTGATTTTCATCAAGAGAGAGGGCGACGTGGGTTTTGTACTGGCGCACGTTATGGATTTATATGTACGTTTCTTTTTTCGGACGTTTGAGTGTTGGAAGGGCGAGAGGGAGAGACACGCCGGTTTTGATTAAAATGACTGTGGTTGCAGGTTTGATAAATGTTATGGACAAGTAGAAACCGTGCGACTGTGCTCAGACAGATTTTTATAAACGTCGAAAATTTTAATAAATTTATGCTGTTCTTTTCTTCTCTTTTTAAAAAAATAAGTACATATAAGAGATGTATATAAAAATGCAATATTTATATATATGATTAATAAAACATAGTACATCGTAGGAAAAATAAGGTAAAAATCTGAAACGACGTATCAGAGAGACTCCGTTATTGTTATCACCGCGGAGCACTCAGACGCACTCGAACATTTTCGAAAATAGAAACAGTTGTATCACCTTTTTCCCCCCCTCGTCGTCTCTCCCCAAAGGTCACCCACACCCACACACAATACCTTCCTTTATTCCGCGCCATCGACGTCGGCGGTGGTAGTGGTGTCGACCCCCCGTGTCGCCGCACCTATACGACTTTTCGCCGCGTACAGATGTCGGCGGCGGCAACGGCGAGGTGTCTCCCTTGAAATCGATGCGGGCTCTCTCTCTCTCTCTCTCGACCCCCGAGACTTCTTCACCTTCCCTTCCCCCCCTGTTTCACTCCTTCGCATTCACCTCAGTCTCGCTCTCTCCCTTATATAAAAATCTTCCTTTCTCCGAGCTCTTGTCCGCGCCGTCCTTTCACCGCGCGTCGGCTTGTTCGTGGATTCTCCCAGTGCAGCAGGCGTTGCCGCCGCCGACGTTTCCGTTTCGCTCGTCGGAAGAATGGCTTTTCCGTGTCGTCGGATTCAACGGCCGGCCAGCCGCCCGCACGTTCCTTCGTTCACTCCGCCGACAGCGACTTGGACAAGGAAAAAGGAGGGAGGAGAGAGTAAGAGAGAGAGAGAGAGGGGTGTAAAAAGAGGAGGAGGAGGAGAGAGAGATGAAGCTTGAGTGAAGGTTCCGACGGCAACGGGGGGAGCTGCTGGCTTTTGTAAAAAGCTAACGAAGACTATTGACAAAAAGGGAGAGGAGGGAGAGGAGGCAGAGAGAGAGAGAGAGAGAGATCTTTTGGTGCGCGCGCGAGCGCTCTGATGATTTTTTCCGACAGCGCTCGGAAATACTTAGCTGGCACTTTTCTCGAGTTTAATAAGATGCGTCGGGGGGATTACTCTCGGTGCGGGAATCAGGGATTCGTTTTTTTTTCTTCGCCGGTTCGTAGGAGTTACTTTATTTAGTCGAAACAATGGAGATTCTCGATTTATATGTACAGACGTTAATTTTGATATTTACAATACAGACTTTGGTTCGAATATATTGGGGTTTACGATAAAAGGGAGAATTTCATAATTATTAACTATATAATGTATATATATTGTTATTTTGACAAGAGATTTTCGTTCTTAATGTGAATGTAAAGTTAAATAATGTATCGCGACGAAGTTACGTACGTAATAAACATTAATGGAGCGCACACGTGGCCGATGTCGCCGTCAGCAATATATGTTTACTTTGTTTGAAAATTCTACGACCTACATCACCTGATTTCACAAAAAATCAATATAGCGAACCGTTATCCACGCGTTACCTTTTTCGTTTGTTTTCCAAGATATATAGTAATCAATATTATTTACAATTCGGTTATTCCAAAATATTCGTCATTATAAAATATACCTTTCAGAATGAATTGTTACTTGGAATTGCGTAATCTGTAATAATTGCGAAACAGTAAACTCATTGATATGGCTTCATTTTCCTTTGAAAATTTATTCAATATACACATTTCTGGAATTAAAAATGCATCATCCGTATTTATCGCAACAAACATTGAAATACCAAGTAGCTGTTGTTAATAGCTATTTAAAGTTGAAACAATTTGAAAGGCTTCACCGGTCTACTACTCCACTGTGTTTGCCAACGAGGCGCGAGTAGTGTCGTCGCTATTTTCCCCCGAGACGCCCTGTTACTTTGAATGATAAGCTGACGGCGTTTGATGTAGGTCATTGCTCTAGAGGGCCATCCCTTTTTTGGGCGTCTTTCAGAAAGTGTCTCGGTAGACAGTGTTGCCAACAGATAATTTTAAAGGTTGGTCAATCGCCTCAGCTTCAAGAGTCAAGCGGCTCTTTTTTGTTGAAAAACTCTATAATTAGCGTAATTTTTTGTTTATTCACGCGCGTCATCACCTTTTGCTTGCATCTTTCATTTTCCATCAAACATTGTAAACCTTTGTTCACGCTCGCTATATAATCTTTGTTTACTTTGCATCTATATTGCGATATTCCTTTTTAAATATATTTACATATAATTCACCTTCAGACAATATTTACGCTTTTGCATTTTCATCGAGCTAAGAACTGCCCTCCAGCGATTCTCCTTGTAGAATATTAATATCCTTGTTTGGTTTATGCTCTTCGCAAATATTTTCTTTTTCTATACTTAATCCCCCATCTAATACATAATTAATCCCAATGAAAAGTTCTATAATAATGCAATTATCATTAGTTCGTATTATTTGAAATGACCTTTTCAAAGCATACTTCCGTCATTTTGCACGCGTTACAGTTACAAAAAGAAGAAGAAAAAAAAAACATAATTTCTTGTTCCAGTTAATCTCAACGTTTCAGCGAGACGACGAGAAAAATAAATGAAATATCACAAACATTATTAACATCTTAATAACCCTACTTTCCCTTACGAGTCGCATACACAGAAAATTTGCCCAGATCTCGTCCCTCCTTTTTCTCTCCAACTCTCTCTCTCTCTCTCTCTATCTCTCTCTGTCTCTCTTCCTCTCCAGGGAATTTCGCCCTTTCCTTCATATAACCGTAAGCGCAGAGAACACCGTCGACAGCGAAGCATCTCCGCGTTCTTCACAAGGGGCTTCCAAACAAGATCGGAGAAAACTACCGGCGCGGTGGCGGCAGCGCAAGAAGCAATTCAACGAGATAAACAAAATCCGAAAAGTCCGTCGGAAACACTTTAGCCCCCAGTGCGATGATTCTTTGATAACTCCGCGGCACATCGACGCGGCTGGAAAATTGACGTCGGCAGGGCTCGCTGGGGCCGCCAAAGTGCGCACCTAGATGAGAAATAAAGAAGCGCGCGGAAAAGTCACGACGACAGGGAAAATGTGTGTGTGTCTCGGGGAAAATTATGTCGGTGCCCATCTCTCTCTCTCCGGCTCACTCTTCGGGCAGTGAAGGGAGAGGATGAGATATGAAATAACCGGAATAAAAGGGAGAGTGCGACCTCCATATACACGGACATATATGAGAAGAGAGAGAGAGAGAGAGAGAGGGAGAGAGAGAGAGAGAGAGAGGGAGAGAGAGAGAGATACTTTGCGCCCTGTGAGTTGTGTGCTCCCTTTTTCGTCGTCGCCTGCTCGTCTCGCCCGTCTTCTGTGTGTTTTGAGCTCCTCTCTGTGCTGAGCTGCAGACGGCTTTAGTCTACGCGTTTGAAGGCTTTTTGTATAGGCTGTTTAGTCTTAAAGTCGGCTGACATAAATGTCAACGGTATCCCCGAAAATGTCAAAATTATCATACAAAAAGCTACGATATATCTTCCTACAAAGTGTAACAACCCCCCAACTGCCTTAGTTATAGCTTTAATTTTTATTTTACACATTCTACATAACATCGTTGCTCTCAACTATTATAAGACATAAATTTTCTTTTTCAATAAAACACGAGAAGAAGAAGAAGAAGAAATATCAAACGCCCAGCCCGGTCTTACATCAATAAAGTTACATAAAATCGCTTCTCCCAGCTCCGCCATCACTTTCCAAAGCTATATATATATATAAAGACATTACAGCCATCGAGTTTGAATAGAAATGCCTCGCGCTCTCCTCGCTCTTGCGCGTATATATATATTCTCGCACCCTCGCGTCCTCGCGCCCATCGCACGGAAAGAGTGCGTATAACACGGCGTTTTTCGAAGGGGACGCGCGCGTTTTAAAAGCCGGTGTCGAACAAAGCAGCCGGAAAATGATAGCTTTGATTTTTTTCGCTCCTTTTCATCCTCTTTCTCCCGCTCTACGCCCTCGGCCCCCGTGTCGAACACGCCCAATTTCACATCTGGCTTTTATACCGGGGTATCGCGACCACCGCCACCTCGCTCCCACCGCATCCCTCCCCTCCCCCATTGCGATTTACTTTACACGGAAGGGGGGGAAGGGAGGGAGGGAGAGAGGCCCTTTGAAAGGCACAATATCGCGCTCGAGTTATTGCGCATTACGCGTCCTCTCTTTATTATCTGATTTACAGTGTTGCGAGCGCAAGCGCAACGAACAGCGAGGGAGAGAGAGATTTTAGCATTACGGCCGGCTTCCGTGTACGCGGCAAGTGCGGCGTATTTTATTCGTTCCGGGTTGGCTGATTGCTAATTTTTTATATGCCGAGGCTTTATAAGCTCGCATGAAATTTAAGTGCAAGTGGTTCTGATATAAGTTAGTCGAAAAATCATCCTAACTTACCTACAAGCTAAATTATCCTCTTAATTATCGTTTCCAATAAGATTTAGAGAGAACATGCTTTTTAATACCGCAAAGTTAATTAACAATAACATATATATTGAATTGAATTGACTAACGGAATACTCTTCCGTACAAGAGCTCTTTTTGACGACAAGTTACCCTGAAGAGGGACTTAAATAAAAAGTCCGAAACGTTGGGAGAAAATACAATCACTGGTAGTACGGCCATTAACATCATTCAATTCAACTTATACAAATTCTACCATCAGCTTCAATATATCATCAATAACATATATAGTATACAGCTCTCTATATGCGACAAAAGTTTTCTTTGTAAAATAATCTTGAATAAACGCGGGCGCGCTCATTGTTTTTTAGACTTCAAGCGTTATTATCGTCTATAAATAATTCATGGGCTCGGCTCGAAATCGTCAAAAGTTTCATTGTATGACGGTCACGCAGTCACGCGCATAAATAACGACGCGAGATTCAGAACGCGAAAGGAGGCGAGACGACGACGCGCGCGCGCGTAGAGAAAAGGAGAACGAGAGAGAACAGAAAGGCATCCAAACGGCCACGGTACTACGACCGCGATTACAATGGCACCGACATCGCTATACGAGGGTGGGACGAGGGGAAGGCAGAGAGAGAGAGAGAAAGAGAGCGGGAGAGACGATAACGCGCTCGCTCGCGCGCGTATCCACTCGCGTAATGGCGAAAATAAAGGCGGCGATAACGATAAAGACTCTTGCGCGCGCACTATACGCATGCCATCTATATATATACCACTACACTCGCGAGTGAAAAAGCACGGGAGACGGACGTGAGCCGGGCGCGGCGTGCGTATATATATACAGAAGACGCGCGCCGAGGGCGGAATAAATAGGGAAAAGTAGGATGCGAATGTACACAACAAGTAGTGTATGTTTGTGCGCGTGCCCGCGTCGATGTACTATATGCGAATGCACGAGCGAGTGCATTTTTATATACGCGCGCGCGCGGGCGGGTGTCTCAGCGGTTTTCGACGCCTCGGCTCTCTCCCCCTTTATCGACGTCTATGTGTGTAGCGCCGCATTATACGCGCTTATTCCCGAATGAATGCCCCGCGATGCCGTAAAACGCCCGGTAAAGTGCGCGCGGGACGCTGTAATGCCTCGCGCTGATTGTGCACACTCGCGCGCGCGTCCCGATTTTATGTGGATATATATACATACGTCGAAGGAGAGGGGGGAAGGAGGTATAGCTTCTTCTCCCGCCTCCTGATATTGATTATTTTTCAGTTCGGCTGCGTATAATAAGGGGGCGGATGCAGCTTTGATGGAGCTCCGCGAATCTTGCCGGGGAAAAGTGTATTTTTATATATAGAAAGGGGTGCGCGCGTATAGAGTGACGAAGACAGCAAGGTGATGCTTATATTACGGGAATGCTCGGGGAATATAGTGTAATGAGAATGTATTGCGGTGTTTTGTGTAAAATGCACGGTACATTATATAACAATGTAGTGGTCTTGGTGGATGATACATACACTGAGAGAAATGTTCTAATAAAATTTATTATAAAAGTCACAAAAATTACTATATTTTATAGGAACGGTGGGACAAATACACTTTATGCTGC
>JAPYZP010006205.1:0-10456 GCA_030522985.1 Torymus sinensis
ACACTGATAAATTAATAAAAAACAATATCTTTGACCTTGAAATTGAGACACCCCCAAATTTTTAAAGGTATTGGTATCTTAAAACCCTGACGTGATGGACCAAAATTAGGGTCATATTTGAGATCAGCGCATCACGATTCATAAGGATATGATTGTCTGTCTTCTGTAACAAACCACTTTTTATTTTTTGTGTGCCTGTGTAATCATTGACTTTCTCTCGTAAACGACGGTAGTAAATATATCAGTTCCAAAATTTTCTACTCAAAAAGCTGAAATGGGTAAGTGGTTAGCGCGTCCGACTATTTAATAATTGAGCAAAGTTTGTTTCTTCAGTATTTTCCAAGCAATTAAGTTAACATTAATAATTTAAAAATAACAGTTTTTAAATCATCATTTTGAAATGTAAAGTATTTATTTGTACCTCAATATTATTTTAATACAATGCTAAATTCAATGTATACCAAAATTGTATGCTGAATAAATGTTGTGTACCTATAAAAAAAAAGCGAGTCCGACTAGCATGCGGAGGATCCAAGGTTCGAATACAACCGCCGTAAAAAAAATATTTCTCTATTTAATTTATTTTAACCTTAAACATGGTATTAGAGTCCAACAATAGGATTGTAAATACGAAATAATGAAAAAAACAATTTTTTTTTAAATTTGACCTCGGTCATAAAAATTACTATGTTGGATGCAAAACTTACTACAATTGCCGTTGGTCCGAACGTTGCTAAAAAATATAGTAATCTTTACTATCATTATAAATATAAGTTAAAATATAAGTACAGTTTACTAAAAAATATAGAAATTAGACCTATATTTGATTCAATCAAACGGCGTATTAGTAACAGCTATATGTATATTTCTCTGACTAGGAGAGCTTGTACTACCTGCGAGTCAGGGATTTTCAAATATCCATAACTCCAAAATTTGACTTATAGATATTTTTAGTCATTTTTTAAGAAAATATTCAAATAGACGCTTCTTTCAATAACAATCAATCAATATGAAAAAATTTAATTTACAACTTTAAAAATAAAAAACGAAACTATGGACAAGAGAGCTTTCATTAATGTTTTCAGAATTAAAATGCGCTAAAAATTCTCAAATATCTGCATTTCGCTCATACATTTTAGCGCATAAGTATACCATATTTGGAAAAATTAATATTTTTAAATTCAGAAAAAAAGTTGTTAAAAACTCCTTTTTTCTAGTTTTTTTTTCCATTTTTGAAGTTATTATTTATTTAAACCAAGACTAAAAATATCCATAAGTCATTTTTTTTAAAGCGTTAAAATTTGCTATTGTGGTTTTCTTAATATTTTTACGTCCTAAAACATTTTCTATAAAGTTGAAGGCAAGTTCCTGTCTGACAGGTAGACCGTTCTATAGTCAGTCTAGAAAAAGAAACGTAATAGGGTGACTTCACCAGTGAATGAACGAATAAGGAAATTGTAACTTTTGTTATTAAATTAAGTGGTTTCAAAATGGATTAAAAGTATAATCCTTTTGAAATTTATTTTCTAAAATGTTCAAACCTTATGTCGGTGAGCAAATTTTGAATAAAGAATCAAAGTAACAATTTTATTTAATAAAAATCTATAAATATCTCCTAAAACCCAGTAAATGAACACGCAATCTTATTAGCAGGGGTCCGGATCTCGGATTCGGCTGAAACTGCTGAAATATTAAGAAAGCTGCAATATTAGACCCTAACGCTCAACAAAAACCAAAGTTAGTATCTAAACACTTGATAACGGCGATTTTATGATTTTATTCTTAACAAGATAATTGTTTTATGCAGAATCTTTATATAAAATGAAATAAAAATTTTCAAGGATTCGAAAATTATCGTCATGTTGGACTGGTACCTGTTGCACCACTGGTGAAGTCACCCTATGTGCCAGATTCTCCGCCGATTAGCAATGCCATTCAATCATAAAAAATTTGTAATGTTACTTTTTATCATTCAAATTTTTGTATTAAACATCTTATGTTCTTTTGAAGCTGGAATCGAGTTGAACTGTATAATATACACTTATTATTACTGCAATAAAATTATTAATCGCATTATAATGAAATTTTTTAATATTTTTAGTTATCTTTGAAGTAAATGGTGGGGTCTTAAAAGTATACGTTTTCAATCGCTAAAGAAGGATAGAATTATTTCCATTCCTTTTTAAATGAAAGTCATTTGAACTAAAGATTTTCTTAATACTTCATCGGGAATAAGTTTCCTATTAAACTTCGCATACCTTTCCAATAAGCGTCAATACTTTCTCATATATAGAAAAAAAATCATTCCGCTCTATGAACCACAGCGAAATTACCATATTTGCGTAAAACAAAATCAATCTCTATTATTCTCGTATGCGCTCACAAACACGGCGAATCATTAATTATCGAGCCGCACGCTTAATTCCCTCATTAAAACCATCTCACCATTAATCCAACGCGTCCGCGTGGAAACGCCGCCTGCGCCCGGCGCATATATGCATACATAACGCATTGCGCAACGCGCGCAAGAGTTTATTCGAATTTCCCGCAGGAATTCCGAGCCTTAATGACTTTCTTGTTAAATAATCCATGAAAAAACGCACTCGAAACCGCAATTAGAGGCGTGCGTGCGCGCGGTTAATCGTCCGCGCGATACGTGTTCGCGGCGAGAAAAACCACACACGCGGTGTCGCGTTTTCCGCATGTGATGCGCGCGAAAATAAAAGCGGAAACGAAAGGGACGACGACAAGACTGGCGAAGGCTTTTGACGCGTCCCCGCGGCTCGAGCCGTTTGAAGAACGTTTATGGTTATGGCTCTAGGAGAGCGGCGCGAGAGTCCGATATCCTTTTAGAGGTGCGCGCGCGCGTGTGGCAAAACCGATGTACCGTGGGGAGAGAGAAGATCTGCCGCCAGAGCGTAAAACCAGTGGTTTTGTCTGTGTGCACTGGTAACGACGTACCGGATGCATTCGCACGGATTATCCTCTCTATTTTACATCGTTTCAGCGGATTCTCCACAGCAATTAAACGATAGGAAAGTCACGAGAGGATTTTTAAGACAAAATCAAGCTCAATTGAGCTTATTCAAACCTTTACTTGCCAACATTCAAATGTTTGTAATGAATAAAAGTGGATTCTCTACAAACATAGATACATCATTTTGGAACACTCTTAATCAAAGCATTTTGTTAAATGAAAAATCCATAGTCTCCTATCAATTCAATTTTCTCGTTTTATTCGAAAAGCTTTTCATCTACAAAGAGAAGTTGCATCGCAGCCAACTTTTTGCAGTGACTAGAAGACAAAAAGTCGCCGCTTTTAAAGCTAAAACAAAGTACATTGTTTTCCCGATGCACGCACGCAAACTCCGACTCGTATGGCACACAAAGCGCACGATGCGTGTCAAGCGCCGTACTTCTACCTAGCCGATTCTTTTCAGTCGCGGATGTGCGCGCGAGCCATCCAAGATAAATCCTAAGGAATCGTGTATATATAATATACCCGCGACGAGTCGGGGGACGAGTCGGCGCTTTTGTCAGAAGGGGAGAGTCTTTCCATAGAAATTGCAGCTCCCCAGTGTTCTTCAACCCTGAGCCCGGTGTGAATGGTGCCTAACCGCGTGACGCACTCGGCGCAAACTATACAACAGCGGTTGCCGATACAGTGCGTATAGGTTATTTACACACACACACACACTGTGTTTGTGTGCGTCAGTTCTCGCGGGATAAGAAAGAGAGCCGGCCGCCTATATCGATTTTATCGCGTCCTTTGGCTTAACGAATGCATAACCCATCAACGACCCGCAACTGCGGAACTTTCGTGCAGCGGAAGGGTCATATGTGTGTCAGGATGAATTAATTTACGATGACGCCTCGCCGAGATATCGGCCCGCGATGATGCGGGTCCTCGTGTAATAATTGACATGTTGATGCGGTCGGGATATTCTCGATTCTGAGTAAGCTCATGCGTTTGACTTTGTGCAATGAAGCGTCGTGACACAAGGTGCATAATATTTTACGAGTTAACAAGATAGTAAAATTTTATTTAAAAATTGCACGTCCAGTTTAAATGGTTTTTATAGTTATTGTATACTCTGGTATTCCCTTCTTTCAGCTTTGCGCGCATTTTACATAGTAATATGTAATGTATAACAGTTTTATGGTAAGAGATTTACGTCATTTCCGTAGAAAAAAATTGACTTTTATACATACTAAGTAGTTGTTTTGGGTAAATGTCAATGTTGACAGAAATATATTTGACCTGATGTAAAGAGGAAGTTTACATCAGGTAGATAGACACGTATTTTTTATATTATCTTAATTTTGTTGAGAACTATATTACTGTCCAGTACTACATCAATATGCTAGTGAACGTGACGTCAATGCTATTAAACTATATTAAAATTAATCTTAAGCTTAATTTCTTTTTATTACTTTATACCTTCGAATTTCTCATATATATGAACTGAAGGAAATGTGTGAAGGTAGAGTCATAAGATCATTCAAAATTATTTAGAATCGATCAAATTGTAAATATGATTCCTTCAAAATGTAAACTGTGAATTTAATTTACTTTATTTTTCGTTTTAACATTAAATCGGTTTCCTCATTCAAAAAGTTATTAAATTTATAAGTACAATTAAATTTATGATCAAATAACAGTGTCATATACTGTTTATGGAATATAACATATAGTAAATAATTTATTACGTTATTTAAGCAAAAAGAAAAGTAAAAAAGAAAATCTCTAATTGAGATAATGAAGCAGCTGTAGGAAACTTCGCTAATTGGATGGCAATGACGAATGACACCGCAGTACAAAAGAAGAACTCGGAAGAAAGTGCCATCCTATTTTTACACTGTCGGAAAACTGAAGCAGAGTACGGTTATATATATATATATATATATATTATACACCGTTTTGCAAGTAACACCGCTGCTAACGGTTTTACAAAAATGCCTTTTTAAAATTTTAAAAAGCTGTACCGTAACAATTCAAACTTTAGGGTGAAGTCACGAGTCTGGCCTGTTTAGTATTGAGTCCAAATCTATTTTGTACCCGTTATTACTGTTTTTTGTAGTTATTGTAATATTCTAAGAACCTTCCCTGCTATGGATAATTATTTTCTTATGTACTTTTACACACTATTCTTCTAAAAAGAAAAGAAAATACAAACATTGTCAAATGTTATCTTTGAAGAGATAAAAAGAAACTGACTAAAAAATAGTTGAACGATAAGTTGAAAAAGGATGAAACAACAAGGAGAAAAAAGCTCGTAAAGAGTTGCAGAAAAGTAGCTCGTCTATGCCAACGACGATAAAGACGAAAGTCGAGAGGAGTAAGATGGATTCGCGCACGAACGCCTCGCCGGAATCCCGTGCGCAGGCGCGGCGTTAATTGGAGTACAACGAGTGACATCGGTGGCAAGTGGAGTATAAACGCGCGCAGATAAGATACCCAAGCGCGACGACGTGACGCCGGAAGTAGCGCGGATTTCCGCGGTGACGCGTCAGAGCGCCTAATCAGCGCCCGTTTCACTTTAATCCCTTCATAACTGCGGGTACTAGATGTGATGCGTATACTAGACTGGCAATCAAGCGTACTGTGCTAATAGTTGGTTCGTTGGTGGCTTTTTTGCCACTGATCGCGGATCGTGGTATGCAGCGAAAGCCATCAGTTATGCCGGTGTATGTAAATATTGGCCAACGATTTTTAAACTGTGATGCTTGTAAACGTAACGTTAGAAGTATTAAAGTGGAGTTGTTGAATAGAGTCAATCGTCAAACTGTCATATTGTAGAATAAATGAAATCAAAGTAGGTAGTGCAATTAAAACATTATCGTAATTATTGGTTTTTATAAACATATCTATACATATAACTCAACTTATATAACATTTCGTACAATTAATAAACGAAATCAGTAATAAATTTTGGTCTTAAAATAAAACGGCTAGGTGTCCAATATACATGTATACGCACAGACAAACACACAGCAAACCGTTTCCATGATCCCTTATTGAAATGGAAATACGAAGCGCGGAGTAATAAAACTATGCAAATGCACGTCTCTCGTGTAACCCCACAGGTGAAACGCCGACGCGCGGGAGAGCTAGAGCTCGTTTAGCTGCCGAATAAAGTCTCGATGCCCTGTCGCTCGCGCGCGGAAAACTTCTCTGATGCGGCGTGCATTGTACGCGGCGGCACTATACCCCGAGTTCAGCCGGGTTCAAAGACGTTCTAAATATTTAGAGAAAGAGGCTCCGCGCGTGCGCGCGAGGTCGCGCGGCTGTTAACGAGGCGACGTTTGCGGCACGAATTCATCACTTGTTCACCCGCGCCCGCGGGTCCATCCGAACTGTATGCACACCCATATACGTATTTACGCGTCGTGTATGGGGAGAAATACGTATTTTGTGTATTCGTTCTGAAGGTGCATTATTTTCCTCGTGCTAATTGCGTATCCATTCCTTTCAGAGTCTTGTCTGTTTGTCAGTCGCGCATATCTATTGCTGTGATTGCTTTTTTCAATTTCCTCTTTTAGACTTTCATTTTTCTCGCGCATTTTATGCAAAGCCTTTTGAATTTATAATTAGACTCACTCATTGGTATTTAGATTGGTATGGGAAAATATTTTTCGGAATACTGTTATTATTATATTATTGCAATCTCTTCTTGGTTGTAAACGGCGAAACTAATTCGAGTTGACTATACTCTCTAAAAATGAATATGTGAAAAGTCGTCCACTGATGCGAATAAGTGAACGACTTTTCACATATTCATTTTTAGAGAGTAAGTTACATGGTTAAAGTAAAATAATAACATTTAATAATATACGGTCATACTTTATTTTACAAGTCTAATGGTTGCTCGAAGATAAAGATTCAGCCCTTCAAAGCAATGGAGATTGTAGAATATATGAGTGGTGTGCATACCGCAACTCCTCAAATGAATTGGTTTTTAATTAAAACTTTTTAGCGGTAGACTATAGTATAATAGAATGGACGGCTATTCCTTGAAAGGACGTGGTGAGAGAGTTAGGTGTATCCAAAGTAATAAAATGACCCTCGAAAATCTTACTTGAGTAGTATAGCTTACTAAACTTGAAGATTATTGTGGATTTGTACCAGCATTATAACTTATAAGACTAATAAATGTGGGCAACGTTCACTGAAATTTTACATTAATTTAGCGGGTTTCTACTACAATTTTATAACCGACAGCTGGGTGCCGATGTAAGAAGATTTAATCCTCTTTAGGGATATTTTGCATGCTTAGCAAGTTACGTCCACCGATAAGACATTAAGATACATCTGCATGATGTTTCTACCAGGTCTTTTATTTTGTGTGAATAATGTACGATTTTTAAAATCAAATAACATTTAGTGTTAGCTGCAATGGATATGTTAAATTATAAACTCCAAATTTTTAAATTTCTAATTATAGAACAACACTAGCAAGATCACGCGCGCTCATTTTTATTTGCTACATAATTCAAATTTAAATTTTAAATTTGCTAAATGATAAGTTTCAAATTCTTATATTTTAATTAATACTTACACTTGAATAATTAATTCTTATATTTTAGTTACGGAACTTTTGCAATTACTTACTTCTGTAATTTCAATTATATTAAAATTAATTAAAATTGTTCAGGTTAAAATTTTCAGTGCTTGCGCAGATTTTATTTTTAGGTTAGACATTTTTTAAGTCGTAGAATATAAACTCATCGCTGGCATCCGAGAATATACGAATAAGTCAATTACAAACATTTTATTTCCGTTTCACTTTAACGTCATCGCTTTTTAAGAAGGGGATAAGACTCAAAATATGAAACACAGATCATTTCATATATAGGTTATTTTTTCAACCAATCAGATAACACCTTAAGTAAAAAGTTTGCGTCTGCTTCGATCAATGAAAGACTACTTTTAAACGGACTTAACCAATAGCGAAGGTTTTATTTCGGCTTCACATTTTCGTCATCATTCTTTTAAGAGAGGATAAAAATCGTTATACTAACTATAAAATACCAGTATAATATAAGAAGGTGTAATAGTCTTACTTTACATCTAACTTTATTTTATTGGAGAAATGCATGTAAATATAATTAATATAAAAAAGAATAGCGATTTACGTCTTAAACAAATTCAGTTTCTCTGCGTAATCCATAGTAATACGCATCATTCTACAAAGTTTCATGGCAAAACCCGGCGACATTTTTGTTTATTGCTGGGACAAGATTTAACGAAAATTAACATACGTTTAAATTAGTCCATTACTGGGATTAACTGAATCTGTTGAAGACGTAAATCGCTATTATTATTTTTTATTTATTTTTTAGTATAGTAAAATAGTGTACCGCACTCCCTTCATTATAAACAACTTTTTTATTAATACAAAAAAAAATTTTAAATGAAAAATACACAAACGCGCCACGCTTTCTTTCTGCAAGTGAATCTGGTTTATAACAAATTAATAAGTTTTATTAGTATGTTTAAAAATGCTGTTGCATATACTTCATGCTGCATGTTTCATTACCTACCCCCAAAAGATTGTAATATACATAACAAAATATTAATAAAATAATAATTACTACACTAACAAGCCTCCAAATCCAATTTATATTAATCAACTTTCCGCAACTTTCTGTAAAAACTATTTGAATAAAAATATTATTTCTTAAAACTTTATTTACATTGAACATGTACTTCGATTGAAACAATTGTTACAGCATGTTTATATGCGCTACACGATTCAATGGGTACGATGTTTCCAGTCACATTGACGGGAACATCTAAATTCGCTTTCCAAGCATGCATAATTAAGATCTCAAATAATGATTTAACGGGATTCCCGTCGACGCATACACATTCTTCCCGTCATCCGTAGTCAGGCGTTTTCGTAATAAGCACGCGCGTCTTCACCGGTTCGTACACATATACATGCAGACACGTATAAAAAATGATCGTCATCGTCTAATCATAGAATAGTTCTGCCTCCTTGATCTCAATTATCAGTAGCCTGTGACAAGATAATTCGTGCCACTGCGGTAAAAATTCGAGATCGCACGAGCCCAAGCGTTAGTGGATCTTTTTCTATATTCGTACGCTTATGATTTTCTAATGTTTCGCATGCTCAATTAGCATCTTTTAATTTCTCGGCACATCGAACATCGCTTTCACAAAGGTATGTCATTCTTT
This sequence comes from Torymus sinensis, assembly GCA_030522985.1. Taxonomy (NCBI): domain Eukaryota; kingdom Metazoa; phylum Arthropoda; class Insecta; order Hymenoptera; family Torymidae; genus Torymus; species Torymus sinensis. The sequence goes on from JAPYZP010006205.1 coordinate 9,203, forward strand.
TGCGCCACAATACATATTTCTTTCTCGGTTTTTATTTTCTATATTTGTACATTATCATTTATACAATACATCGAATAGAAAGACGTTATCTCGAAATCCGCCCGTAAAAGGCGTTATCTGGAAATCCGCTCGTAAAAGGCGTTATCTCGGAGTCCGCTCGTAGAAGGCGTTATCTCGTACGTAAATTCACCTAGCTTTTCACAGAATCGACTGGTTTTAACGAGATAACGCCTTCTACGAGCGGACTCCGAAATGCCGCCTTCTACGAGCGGATTCCCAGATAACGCCTTTTACGGGCGGAGTCCGAGATAAAGCCTTTTACGGGCGGAGTCCGAGATAACGCCTTTTACGAGCGGATTCCCAGATAACGCCTTTCTATTCGGAAGCGACGACATTAGGGAAACCTTCCCAGCATTATTAGAAATTCAATCTGAAAAATTAATGGTATCTCTGCAATATTGAATAAATCATAATTAATAATACTATCATAATATGCATTGAGTGCAGTCCGTCCATTACAATACTATCAAAAATAAAATTTGAAATACCTTAAAATTTACCACCAATATAGCTTCTTTGAATTTAATTTATGATTTCAATAAATTGCCCCGACCACCAAATTTCTCCATATTCCCTTAGGAAGCAAAAATAATTTCAAATATCTCTGAAATTTACAAGTTGACTGGTATACGTATAAACTTTACTTCAGTTATCATTACGCGTAGAAAAACAACTTATTTATAAAATAATTTTTTCCTTCAGTAATAATAAACTTTAATAATTATGATTTCAACAATTTATAAATTTGTTTATGGGGCATAATTATACATATTTTCATCGCAACATCTTTTGTTATTTTCGGTACGACCTCTATAAATTTTAGAGAATTTCATACTGAATTTGGTGTGACATATAACACCTCAGATTGTGATTGAAACACCATTTTTTTTGATTATTTTGAAAGCATCTTACCTCCTTCAAGAATATTCTAAATATAAACCGTGCTTTAACAGGTTAACTGACAATCAAATGAAGTAAATTTATCTTTAGTCACTCTGAACAACCAACTCATGTACTTTTGACTTTCTCCAACTTCTGTCCGTGTAAATACGAAAGCAATATTGCTGGGACGCTCAAGTATATCCAGAAACGCACTTTAACCCTTTGTTGCACGGTGGTAACGTGGGTTACCACCAACTTAACTTCAGATTTTCGCTATTTAATCAATTGTTAACGTATTAATGTCCGGTTTTT
>JAPYZP010006209.1:0-11484 GCA_030522985.1 Torymus sinensis
TGAGGTGGAGTTTAGTTTATTTTTTTGGAGCGGGAGGTGTGCGGGATATCGTGAGAGAGTGGATGCTTGGCAGGCTGATCGTTTGAGTTTGAAAAATGCAACAAATTGCTGTGGTACTGTTTTTGATGGTGAAATAGTTGGTTGTTTATGCAAATGGTTTTTCCATTTTCTGAAGCAGAGGTATAGTGATAATTTTATATCTGGTGTACAAATATTTTATTTTGACAGTACATAGTATAATTGAAAATCGGTAACAGTAAGAATTGTTACAATGAAAAGCAAAAATTTGAAACCGCACGCATAATACCTATATACTGTATAATACTGGAGACCTCGGTGAAATGACGGAATAACGGAGTTTCAGCTACCGCGCGCGAAATATATGGTATTACAGAAAAATTGCATTTGTATGTGTACACACACATATTGAAGTTCTCGCGCGCTTTATGCAATGTGTGATGATAATGGCGACGGGCCGAGAGAGCGCGCAATAAATTAATTTCAATCGCGCAATAAATCAAGCCTAATTAAATGTAATGTATCACCTCATCTATCATAATGTTATTATAAAATTGCGCCTTTAATGCAGCGCCGCTTTATTATTCTAAAATTGCGCCTTTAATGCAGCGCCGCTTTATTATTCATTAATTCCCGCAGAAAAACAATCGTTGCCGCCGTCGCTAATTTATCTTCGCGTGTATATATAGCGCACGTATATACGGGAGGAAAACTTTTTCTATTGCTCGCGTATCAGCGCGCGTGTAACAAAAGTCCGAACTCGCGATACCGCGAAAACATCTTTATTCCGTAATATCATATACATCGCGCGTTCCTTATTCAAGAAACTTCAACAGTTTTATATTCTATTCGCTTGAAAAATTAAACTTTAAAAAGTTTTGATTTATCTTCACAGCCGTTAGAAACAAACCGAGCAGACACGTGCAGTTCGTCTTAAAAGAAAGTAAAACTCGAATACTCGTATATATATAAGTACGTGATGTAAAAGCGTTACCATCGCGTTAACATCCATCGTTACCACAAAACGCGCATTTATACGAACCGCCGCGCCTCATAGAGGCCCCGAAATTGGACAGAGGCAATCCGAAACAACATCTCTTTCTCTCTTTCTCTTTCTCAGGCCCTAAGTAGTCACGCGATCGGCCGCAACGCGCTCTTTAATAACAATAAAACGCCTCTCTCGCACCTGCTGCCCGCTCACGATCATGCACAAAGAATATATATTGCTATATATATGATCGATATACGTTCTCTTCTCTTTCTCTCACAGTCGGCTCATTTCCGCGATTTATGAACGGGCAATTAATGCAGTCGCGCGAATCCGAGATTCCACGAGAGAGAGGGAGAGAGAGAGAGAGCGGTGTCTATTATTCGAGGCTCTCGAACCCTTCGGGCACAGCCTGACACGACACGCATGTATATATATACGCGCGCGCTGTGGAAGCGAGGTATTAGGTAAGTGGTGGATAATGATAGGTTACACCCCGCGCTGATGGGTGAGAGAGAGGTGGAGAGGCATCGAACGCGAATTGAGGTTCTACCCTTCGGCAGCTTCTCGTCTGCAGTGAGAAAGAGAAAGAGAGGGAGAGAGAGTTGGTTCCGTAAAGGTGGAGTTTAGCGCTTTTTTTTAGGCGAAGAGAATGGTGGATGGAATTGAGGTGGGAAGGCGAGTGCTTGCGATAAAATTAAAATTCAAAGAAATAGAATAGTTGTTCGTTCTTTATCTACACGGAGAGAAAGAAATCAGTAAAAATGACCAAAGTTTCAGTAACAATTACTATACTGTCAAGTAACGCTGACACAGACCTGAAAATCCAAAATTTTTACAAAATTTTTACTAGACTATTTATAAATTTTACTAGACTTTTTATAAATTTTACTAGACTTTTTGTAAATTTTACAAAACTATTTGTAAAAATTGCCAAAAAGTTGTGTAAAAATTTTGGATTTTCAGGTCTGTATTATCAGTATTACTTGATATTATAGTAATTTTTACGATTTCTTTCCGTGTGGTCTTATAATTATTTAAAAAAAAACATTTCTTCAACCTTCATACGAGCGATAGAGGCACGGAAATTTATTATAATTTGAGCAAAAATTACTATACATTTGCTCGAAACTGCAGTTCCACTCAATCGAAAAACTCTCTCTCTCGTGAGCATTTTTCAGCAGCAACCCAGTATCCCACACTCTCCCCACTATGTAAAAAGCCATGAATTTATTTAACAAATCGCAATTATTTTCCAATCCACCGGCACGCACGCTGCAAATAATTAAACACACACGTACACACTATGGGCACTCCAACCAATAGACACTTAACAGCTCGCGAATAAATGTTTCTCGGTACGAATTTTCTCCCGGCGCTACTCTCCCGCATGCACACTGTGCGCGCACGCCACTCAATCGGCCGCGCGCCCGCGCGGGAGAGTTCGAGTATCCGACGGCTTGAGAGACAACATAATGCGAATGACATGCGTGAAGAGCGAGCGAGAGAGAGAGAGCACGGAAAACGCTTACTTTGTCGGCGCGCGATCGTAATGGGATGATGAATGTTATTACGAGGAGCGCGCGGGCGAGGAAAAAAATATCCTCCGCGGAGAAATACGGATTTTTATATACCTCATATATACGTGTGTATAATATGCAAAGAGCCATAGAATTTTCCACTCGCGAGGAGATTTTCGAAAAGCGTTTCTCCGAATCGCCCCGCGTCGTGTCCGCGGGAGTACCGAGGAATGAAAATTCGCGCGGCCGCGGGAGAGTTGCCGGTAATGACGATAATGACGGGGGCGATGAGAGAGGAGGAGGTGTTGAGCTTCCTCGCGCGAGGAACGAGAGATATACATTCGCGTGATGCGCACACGCGCGCTCGCGAGCCTTCGTCACGCGATCGAAAAAAAAGTTTTCTAATTGAGACGCGCGCGCAAACGCGAACGTAAGGGAATGTATATCGAGCGAAGGTCACGCACTGCACAGAGAGGATGAAAACGAGCGACGTTCTTCTTTTACGGCTAAGGTTTTTGCAGCGCGAGCCGACAAAGGTGTCGTTATTGTTTCACTTTAAGGTCTGAGGTGCAGATTAAACGCTTTTAACCTTATACGGCCCGAGCGAGCGCGTAAGAGAAAGAGCGAAGCGATTTTTATTCTCAAGGTGTGCAGCGGCGGCGCGGCCGTGTTTAACTCTCTGAAATTTAGAAAAACGATCGTCGTTAAATTTAAATAAGTCGCCGCGGTACGCGTAGTTATTTTTATTTATTACTTGTTTAGGTAAACGCGCGGCTGTAACGACGGTGTATATATGTGTATGAAACACGCGCGGGGTATAAAAATATTTTTACTCGTAAGTCAATTATTCATGGCTATTTTCAGGCGAACTAACAATTACAGTTTTTAACAGTCTTTAATATTTAATTCTACTAACTCTTATAGCAGATTGACACGTATATTCTATATAAAACATTAAATCTGAAGAATTCCAAAATAAATATTATATAATTTACGAAATATGTTGATAGCTCCAGCATTGAAAAAAATTAACTTAACAATCGCCCCCTAACCTCCAACCCGGCCACTTTTCGCGTCGATAAAACAGACCCTTTCCCCCTCACACTCCTCTCTCCCGTCCTCAAAAAAAACTGGAAGCCCAAAGAGAAGCGCTCTCTCTCCCACAGCACACCACCTCTGCCAAACACTCGCGAACGAGGCGCAGAGATAGACCCCGAAAGCGAGAAGAAGAAGAAGAAGCGCATCTCCTCCTCCTTACACACCAGCGCCAAAGAAATTAATAGCCATAAAATATGAATAGAAATTAGCAGGTTCGGGGTGGCGTGACGCGTTTGCTCGCTCATTTCCTTTCGGCGCGCGCGCTCGCTCGCTCGCGTTGAAAAACAACAAAACAACGCAAAATACCCCCGACTCTCGCCTCTCTCTCTCTCTCTCTCGCGCGCACACCGGCGAGCCTGTAATTTACCCGGCTGCCGCCGCCGCTCTCCTTCGTGCGTGTGCTCGCTCTCTTCTCAGGTGCAGAGCGAGCGAGCGCGCACGCGCTTTCGAAAAAAGGAGAGCCGGCGTATATATGTGCAGCGCGTATCCGCAATCTCTCTCTCACTCTCTTGGCGCGAGAGTGTATTAAGTATTTTGAGAGATAACCTGTTTCCGCGCTCGAGCCGAGGTACGCGCTGCACGTACGGCGGCGGCTGCGGCGGCGGCGGTGATCGGGCTTTTGAAGTTTTTCAATTGATCGGTGCGAGAGAGAGGGGTGATATGCTATATACGCTGGATTATTGCGAGACCGCGCGCGCGGATAAATCATCGTTTATCCGGAATTCGATGAATATAATATGTATAGGGGAAGAAAAATTGTCTGTCTGTCTGTCGCTCTGGGAAGCGCGCGAAGAAAAATGCATCAGAGCATATAATAAGCGTTTTTCAGCGCTTCGACATTTCTTTTCCCTTAATGAAAATACCTGTCTGTTTCTCTCCCCCTCTCTCCCGCGGGTGTATTAGCCATAATATCCCCTTATTATTTAATTAAAACCCTTCGCGTACACAGAGAGAGAGAAACAGACACGATAACCCATCGCCGATATATATATATAATACTTACAGCTGCACTTGCGAATCACGCGCTGCGCATGCACGCTCAGGCTTTTCTCGGAAAGCTTTCAGCCAAGCAATTAACATCAAACTTTTCCTCGCTATAACGCGACAACACACATGCACGCACGCACGTGAAAAGCTGCGTTAAAAATCCCAGTCTCGTTCGCATGCAACCTCGCATGCACGCAGCGCCGCGGGGCCATCATCATCATCGCCGCCGACGCCGCCGCCGCCGCCGCGTACGGTAGGTAATGATCCGGTAATGACCCTGACGCCTCTCTCTCTCTCTCTCCTTCTCTCGCGAGCGCTTCAATATCGAAGCGGCGGCGGCGGCGGTGGCGGCAGCGGAGCCTTTGTTTTTGCGTTTTAAACGGCAGTTATTAGCTCTCATCTCCCTCTCGGCCGGCCCTCCTCTTCTTCTTCTGCTGCTTCTTCTTCTTCTTCTTCGCCTTCGAGGCGGCGGCAGTGAGAGAGGGGTATATATATACGTATGCACGATAATGCGTCTCGCTAATGGGGCCGCGCGAAGAAGAGGTGGACGAGGAGAAGAAGAGAGAGAGAGAGCGTGTGTCAGGGTAATGTCCCGAGATTGAAAATCCTGGAGGGTGTCTGAGGAGGGCTTGCGCGATAGAGAAATTACGCGTATGAAGGTTGGAAGGTCGATGGAATCGTGAGCGCGCGGCGCTCTTTTGCTGCTTTTCTTTTAGATTGAAAGTCGTTTAGCGATTATGCATCTTATAAGTGCGTGAAGAGGACGTAAATCTTTATATGCTATCTATATATACTGGTTGGAATATAACAAAAATATCGAAATTTATTACACTCGCGTCGTTTTCAAGTTTATTTCTATTAATTTTTTATTTCATCAAAAAATTAACTTTCATTTTTTATTATATACTCCTCATCATGAAACATAATATGATAATCGACGTAATATATATAATAAATAAAAAAAAACTCGACAGTCCCACCGTTATCAATAAAGCCTTTTCTCGAATATTATATATATACCGTTATTAATTATTCACCGTGTGCTGCAAACTTCGATGAAAGTCCCATCACAGCTCTCGTCAATCTCCCCCGAAACTTCTCGGCGGCCGCGCGTGCGAAAATTTACAGCGGACGCGCGCGCGCTTCACTCATTCTCCCTCTCCAATTCCCTCCGAAAAAAAAAGCAGAGCACGCAGCTCGCTCGTCGAACTCCAAAAAAGGCCTCCTAAAAACGACCGACGATGAGCGCCCCGACCACACCGCCAGCAGCGTAAAGCGCGCTTAGCCCGGGCCGAGTTGATTAGCCCGATGAAAAAAAGACGGAAGCCGAACGGGTGAAGGAGCCTCCTTCTTCCCCTCACTCTCTCTCTCTTACCCGCTCTCGAGGTGTTATATACGAAGCGAAGAAAAACAGAGAGAAAGAGCGAGAGAACGCGAGCTCACCCCCCGCGCGCGGCAGCGGTAATGACAGGCCGGCCGCTCACGGAGCTAATATAGATGAATGCCCTGCCCTCCTCCTCCTCCTCCTTCTCTTCGCGCTACGGGCTATACGGCAGTTGGCAAAAAATCTCTCTCTCTCTCTCTCTCTTTCCCTCCGGTACCAGCTAATAAAAGAGAAAGAGAGGGAGATAACGCGCTGCTGAGGGGGTTGAGAGAGAGAGAGAGAGCGCGAATACGGAGGGGGCGAGAGGCATCTATCTATCAGCGCGCGAAGTGGGCGTTGCGGGCGCGTGCGCCGCTCTCTCATTAACTCAGCCGCCGCCGCAGCAGCGCGCGGCTCGTGCATATATATAGAGGTGAGGAAAGTAAGAGGGAGGATGCATTAGTCGCGCGAACGCGCCGGGCTCGTCCTCGTCGTATAGTCGTCGCAGGGGCCGATAATTTGGGTGACCGGTCTTTAAGAGCTTTCGAAAGGAGGAGTGCATGATGCGTGCGTGCACGCGCAGAGGTTCGATTCGAGATGGGAGTTTTGAATGGTTCAGTGGAATACGTATAGAGGCGAAATGTGTATTATCAATTTTGATTTCGATGGCTGTGTTGGGTGGTATTAAAGGCACACTACGCGTGCGTGGATTGTATTTTAAATTTTTATCAACCGAATATTAAGATATGATAAATTTTTAGTTTATGCGTGGCTCTTTTTACGAGGTCGAAATTGAAATTTGAAATTGTATAACAGACGTTAAAGAATACGTCGTTATTATATGGTTGGTTTTTAAGCAGCGATGTATAATCCTAATTATGAAGGATGATAACCGTAAAATATTAACGTTATAACATTGACGTAACACGCATATCATACAAACACACGAGTGCAGCAGTATATGTAATCGAATTCGAGCAATAATCCAGCACGATTATCGCTCGCTTGATAATTCACCATACTGAATATTCATATCCACATCCGCGAACACATTTTTCCCCGATACCCATCTCTCTCTCTACCTGCATCTCCACTCTTCCACACACACTCGACATATCCTCCCTCCCCTCTCGACTTATATATTCATATCGCCCCGGCATTCCTCGCTCTTATCGGCAATCAATGCAAAACCCGCATATACCATGTGCCACGCGCGTTAACAGCCCCATCTGTATATGTATACCCAACTCATTAACCCACTCGATACCCATCACACACACACAGTCTCGTGTATATAGCACCGTCGAAACGACAAATCGTGCCAGACCCGAGCTTTTCCCTAAGTGAAAAATCATGTTTAAGGGTAGGTAGCCCCGCGTGACTAGGCAGAATTCGCGCAAAGCAGGTGTTGATTTGAGGTGGTCCCGTGTGCATAGCGGCCTCCGTAAGAGGCTGCACGCGCGGCGTGTGAGAGGAAAAAAAATATATGTGTGTGTAACAGGGAGAATTATGTATCGCAGGATGATTGACGCGCGCGCTTTTCTTTCGCTTTGACTTTTAAATTCGGAGAGATATGGCGCGGTCTGAAAAGGTGTCGGGCAGCCGTCACTGCCTGTGTAGATATAGTGCGGTGCAGGCTATGTGGTAGAAGGTTAGAGGAGATTAGGTGGCGAGATTGGTGAGAATTGGCTGCGCGCGCGGGGAATGAATGGCGCGCTTTGTCAGTTTTGTTTTTACGGGGAGCGATGGATATTGTAATTATGCTCGACGGAGTCGTTTGAAAAGTTATATAGCCGGAGGGAATGTTAAATAGATATGAAACAAAAAATGGAATACGATATATTTCATCGATGAAAATACGAAATTTTAGTAATAACAGTTTCAATATAATAATTATCAAAACAAACTGTTTACACAACCGCACCCGTACGACTGTTTTATGTTTCGCGATCGTGTAACCGCTACAAATATAACTTCACCCCGCAACGAAAATAATAAAGAAAAGAAATTCTTTAAACGTTTCTCTCAATGTAACGGAGCAGTATTACGCCGTACAATATTGCCTTCACATAGCAATTAAATATCCTCCTTTTTCAGCGCATACATATATACATATATACGCGCGAGAAAATTAATTTTCTCTCCCTTCCGCACTCATACATACACGCGCGCGCGCGGGCAACGAGGCGTCGAGTAAAAAAATTGATTGCGTTTTAATAGCACGTTTTATGCGACTCTCCCTCTCTCTCTACTCGCGAGGGCCACAGGGACGAATGACGCGAGGCGTCGAAAAACGATACAAGCTGTCGATTCTTCAATACTGCCACTGCCTCGACCGCGGCTGCCAATTCAAACGAGCCGGATCGAATGGCACTTTGCACGCTCTCGGATCTTCGGAATAGAAAGAGCGCGGCGCGCGCATTAGGAGAGCGAGAGCGAACAAAAAAGTACAGCCGAAGGAGAAAAAGAACGGGCAGAAGAAGAAGAAGAAAAAAGAAGCAAACGCAGAGGGGCCGTTTAATTTTTACGCGGACCGTGAGCTAACGCGAGAGAAACAAAGGAGGGGCGAGACGCAACAAAGCGCGAAAAACGATACGAGGCGGATCGTGTTTCGCAATTTCGCGAGCGCGCCGCGCACAAGCATTCACTTCTCTTCTCTTCCCTCTTTCTCTCTCTCTCTTTCATTCTGTGTGTGAGCTATGTGTGTGTGTGTATGCGTAGAAGCTTCCGCGGCCCGAAATTCTCGGGGATATCGTATTGATTATGCCGTCAGCCGTCGTGGAAACTCGCGCGAAAGTGAGATATCGCGTCGCGTGTGAGAGAAAGCGCGCCAGCGGCCGACGATTTCACGCGCGGGGGATGCCTTTTTTCCCCAAGTTTTTTATATACGCTTTTATATACAGCAGTCGATCGGATGTGCGATCGCATCATATAGCTTCCGTGATGTCTTGATCGAGTCTTTTTTTTTTCTTTTAATTAAAAAAGAAGGTTCTGACAGAACTGAAAAATTGGTTCGTATATATTACAAGCGTATAGTATAGTTTTTTTTTAACGGCTCGTGTTGTGGGCATGTTTTGTGCAGAGGCGAGGATATTTTAATTAGCAGAATAATATAAAATGTATACAATAACTTTATTGTAGCTTTTGGTTAATGAATAATTCACGGTCGCAGGCGCATTCCCACGTTGAAATCAAATATGACGGGTAGGGCACAACTTTATAGTTCCACGGGGCGCTGAATAATATAAGAAGTCATTTAAATATTACAGGCGCACTGGAGAACGTCAAAGAAACTTATATATTATATTATATTTATTTCGCAAAACCCATACGTATAACCCGCATCACCGGAAGCAAATTAGCTACGAACGCGCATCTCCGACGTTATCGATCATATACCCTATATACTGCATAAAAAACACACAGAACCTCCGTCTCGCAACTCAATTCGCGACCTCGTTTCAGTGCGCTCGGCGCAGAAAAGGGGTAGCGCCAATTTTTCATCGCAATCGTCGTTCTCCACCTCCTCCCCGTTACATGTGTGTAACAACCAAAAGGCCGAGAAGCGACCATAAATTATTATATACCAACGACCGTAAAACGCGAGCATCTGCGCCGTGTGTGCAGCGCGGCAGCGGCTAAATACAAATAAGAAGCAAGAAAGAGAGAGAAGCGAACGAACTCGAGTGAGAGGGGGAGAATCAAATGTAAAATCGCTCGACAAATTCCCATAAGTGCGCGTACACACGCGAGAACACAGCCGTAATAATTAAACGCTAATTAACAAAACTCGCATATCGCGCTCGCGTAGAGAAGCCTTTCTCGCATTTCCGATGACGATAAGCGCCGCGGCGACGTCGCGGAACAAGATATATATATATATGCGCTTCTATATACGCGTGTATATATGTACAGGTATATACATAGGCACAAGAGCTGCGAGGCAGGTGTGTGCGAGCGAGCGAGCGAATGCGCGGCTGAAATTCGCATATAATACGGGCGCGCGCATGCGCCCATTTAGCACGTTATACAAACTGCCTTCTTACAAGGATGCGATTTAATCGTGCATAATTTAGTGGACACCTCGTTCGCGGATCCCCCGACTGTATATAGCGTACACACACAAACATATATGTATGCGTCCACGCGTATACACGCGTAATATATACTTTTATGTGTGTAATTCGCGGGCTTTTTTAAGGACTTGTCGAAACTCGTTATCGGCGTATATATAGTGTGTATATGGGCATATATATATATATAGTCCGTTAGCCGCGAGGAATCCCTGAAGCCTTTGGCGAAGGGATTGCAGTCGATCTTCAGCTTCGTGATCTGAAAGCCATTTGCAGACGTGAAGTTTTAGTGTATTATATACGGGTGTATATGAGCGTGCTGTGTTTATAATGCGCGCTCGGGACTCGTTTCTCGTAATGATGTATCTTAATGAGCCGGAGCAGGGCAAAATCGAACGCCGCGCGCACCGATTGAGTCGTTGAAAACACTCGCTCGTGTTGTGTATCCCCTTTTTTGCGCGCGGAATTTCACATGATGACTTTATCGCGCGCGTCCCGTGTGTTATCATTATAAATACATCACTTTATTATGGAATAAATTTTATGTTAAACGCGGCCGCGCGATTTGCTTTATTTTTCGACTCTTATACGGCAGGCGTATATATAATGATAAAATAAGTAATGTAAAATATGAAACGATGGAGATTATTGATCGACCGTTACGTAATAAGCGCTAAAGTGTTAGAATAAAGTACTAACCAGCTGATTTTGGTAGGCGGTGACGGCGGTGAAGCTCGCCACGGGAAAGACGAAAGTCTTGTGCTCCTCCTTCTCCAGATCCGTAATCGGCGCGTTTCCGTTGTTCTTCAGCCTCACCAAGTGTATCCTCGGCTGGTATCGGTGCATCGAGTTCAGTATAATCTGCGAAAACAAAAACCACACCATCTCCGTTAAAAAAAGAAGTAGAAAAGGAGGCGAGAGTCGGAAATCGGCGGAAATTCCGAGAAAACTACCATCTGTGCCGGCTTGCAACGCCTTATCTTGTTTTATCACGTGTTTATCGATTGACGCGATTTTCTGCGACGGCTTCCGGACAAAAGGCGCCAGAGGCGTGTCTCCCTCTTTCTCTCTCTCTTCGTCTCTCTTGCGAGTACCTTTTTTTGCAAAGCCGCGGCCGATCGTAAAAGTCGAAAGCATAGTATCACGCGCGCGCATGCATGCATGCATGCACGCGCCGAGTTAATCGAAAAATATAATTATTTTTTTTGCTCTCGAACGACTGTCGAACGAGGGCAAAAGTAAAAATAAAAAAAGAGAGGGAGAGAGTTAAACGAGTAATTTAAAGGGACTCGAATTCAAAACATATCGATATTATGTCGCTCGGCATCAACGTCGATACATAATCACGGCCGACGATAAAAACATGATTTTAAACGTTATAAATTTCGCATCGACGCGCGCGTAAAGTCTGTAAAACAAGTTTTGCAGCGAGACAGA
>JAPYZP010006211.1:0-13439 GCA_030522985.1 Torymus sinensis
ACTTTAGTAGAATGAGTGCAAAGGTAGCAACTATTACAAAAAAGGCATCCTAAGGTTACATCAGTATATATTTATATTGCATTTAAAGAAGAATATTCGACCAAAAAAGCTCTAAAAGTTAATGGACAAAAATTCCTTCAAAAGTTATAAGAGTTTAAAGTAGAACATCGAAAAGGAATAACAATGCACAAATTGCAGAAATTGCAGAAATCGGCAGCCCCGACTTTGAGAGCATTTTTATGCCTTTTCGATGTTCAACTTTAAATTCTTATAACTTTTGAAGGAATTAACATTTTTTAATTTTCAAAGAAGTAAATGAAAGCTGTTTCTTTATAGTTTCAACGAATTTGAAATGAGCAAATGAGCGAATTTGCTCACAGTATCTGAAGTATTCTAAAGTCAGGGTAGTTGTGCGCTTGTAAATCTCTAGTTCTATTTTTGCTATATTATTGCAAGTATAGGACAACTCCTTTAAAAATGGCATACTTTGCATAATAAAGTACACCTAAATTTAAAATTATTTATCACTGGTTTTGTCTCGTTACGGCTTTTTATCCGGCCCCTATTTTACTAAGTAAAATCAAAAAGTTTCAAATCTAGACCTCTTCAACTGTAAAATCAAAAAGTTTCAAATCTAGACCTCTTCAACTTCACATTCTACTTCGATTCCAGTCGAAATCGATCCTTCTCCGTTCGAAATTTCCGGAAAACGCCGACAGATTCTCGCGCTGCAGCGACTCCTGTGGCGTTCGGCCCAACATGCGGCCGCGTCTACCTACACCTGCGCAGCCTCGTCAGACACCTGCTCGACCGGCCGCCGGCCGGCGTCTGCGCTTGTCGCGGTTGCCGAGCCGGGGCGCCACCGGCTAGAAAACTACTCGGTAGTTGTAGTACAGAGCGAGAACGGTTTCTTAAAAATCTGTAGTTGAATTTTCAAGGTCTGAAAAATTGCACATTGATGTTTTCGCAGATAAATGGTAAAGTTAGATTAAAGTAAACTTAATTGAGCGAATAGGAGTTTGTTGTTGTCGTAATTGTTAACAAAATGTTACTGATCAAATAGTTGTGCAAGTTTTATGTAATAAAAACGAATATATCAACGGATGGTTAAATTAAAACGATTAAAAATGAGCTTCATAATTTTTCAAATTTTTGATTTAAAAAAATTTCATTTCATCATACCTTCTTTAATGTTTATGACTCAATTATTTAAATAATAAATGTGTAAATAATTAATCAAATACGTGGAAATATTACCATAATTCATTATTTGATACTTGAAGTATTTTATTTATTGCAAATATTACTTTAAAGTTTGCTACAACAAGTTGCTAGTTTCTGAATTGGGATACAAATTGAATAAAAATTCTAGAAAGATATACCAAATTTAAAAAAGTAAAGAAAAGTTTCAACATTGAATAATTTAAATCCAAAATTTATCATCATAATCTTTGGTTCTGAATTTTTCTCTTTTAAAGCAAAAATTATGAAATTCATATATTAAAAATAACTGAGTAAATTATACTCATGATTTTATACTTTAGCTGTTGCTAAAGCTGAAATGACGGTATGGTTCATTATATTTCGGAAATTTGAATTATGTTAAAAACAATGAAATTATTTTAATAGCCATGAAAGTATTCTTAATAAGGCAAATTAAACCTAAATATCAACTATTTGTTGTAGTATAACAATTTTTTCGCTTTTCTGCCGTTTATTAGTATTATTATTATTATTTTTTTTTTCATTTATTCTCACTGTTAAACGTTCTCAATATCTATCTGTGCTGTAACGAGCTAATTGCCTACTTTAATTACCGAGACAATATTTTGTGCATCCATAGAAAAAAGAAAACAACTTTCTAGAACCTAAATTGGCTCTCTTCAACACAAGCAACCCTGCCAATCCTCTGATAAGGATTGCCACCCTCCCAACGACAAAAGCCCACCATTGTTCTATAAATGATGGACCAAGCGTTCCAAAACCTCGGAGAATTCCGAGGTCCGCGTCCTGCAAGTACTAGAGTCGAACGCAATGAGTCGACAGAATGGAATCGGAGGAATCGATATATACACACACACACGTACATGTGAACGTTTGCGCGCGCGTTCACCCGCCGCGGGAACGTAAGTATTTACGGCTGATGATAAAATTAGATCCTCGCGGTGCGGGAGTGCAGTAGCGCGGCTCATGCACTTTTCGGTATGTGTATAACGAGGGCGAAAGTGTCGGTCGGTGTGTTTTCGGACTAATTGGAAAACAATTACTGCTGAGATTCATTAGGGTAGGTGATAATTTGGTGTGACAGCATTTGGTGAGTATATGGATGAATGACTTTTAAAATTTGTCGGGGAATGATTTTAAAGATCGGAAACAACAATGGTATAATAGAATGCGGCTAATTTTAGCAGTGGACGTCATGCGAGCGAGGCAAGAACATGCAACGTTAGGAGTTTTTTCTTTCTGACGAGAAAACTCATTTGAATTACGCGTATGATAGTTTCTGCGCTACTCAGCTAATTGCCTTGCCCTTGTCTATGTAAAATATGACATCTTCATTTGATGACTGTTGTAATCACAATTTGTAGTTTAGTAACTTTTCTAATTTTCGTTTTACAAGTATTAGGACAGAAGGACGAATGACAATTAAAAAACTTAAGTCATTTTATTCAAATATTTCGGTTTCTTTAAACTACTGACAATTCTAAACTACATAGACAGCTCTCTCTTTATCTAATACGCTATAAACCCTAAACAACAGTTTCATCCCCAACCTACTGCGATCCCCAAAGTTCTGCCAACCAACCGTCACCGGATTACATCACCGCTCACTCAGCCAACTTGCGAGACTTCGGCCCCCGCGTTATCATAAGCACAGCCGAAATGTCTCCTGCTCCACTCAACCGCATTTCGTGTCCGCACGGCTGCTGCTGCTGCTGCTACAACCTCGTCAGCTCGACGACACTCGAGGATCGATCGTGAGAACGGAGCTATGCAAAAGAGTTGCTTCGAGACTGATCAGGGACGGATTTTGGAATCGATGATGGAGATGAGAGGAGGTTACGAAAGCGGGACGACGATGTAATTAGAAGGCGCGCGCTGCGAGTCGGTTTTTTTTAAGCTGGTGATTTTGAGGGACAGAAGGAGATTTCTGGCGTGAGGTGGTGAATGTTTGGGAATACTCGGCTCGACATCGAGCGAGCGGAAGAATATAACCTAGTTGCCTGGTACGACGTTTTAAGTTGCGACGCGCTTGTTGTGTAATCCGGAAGATCTGGAACTGAATGGAAATTGCTGCATAATGCGGCGATTGCTGAAGTCGAGCGAGTGTTAGGATGTTATGCATTATTGAGCGTCTAGAAACTTCTTTAATCAAGAGCATCAAATGTACGTGGGAGCTAAGATTGAGGTTGATTAAAATATTAGCTTAGTTGCAGATTTTTTTTCAGCAGGATGATCTATTACTTTGTTATAGAATTTCTTTTTTACTTAATTATAATGTTGTAATATATATATTAGAAGTTAAAAAATGGTTTTTATAAATATTGTAGGACGCGTTAAAGTAAAACATGTAGCCAATAAATATTAATGGATTAAATTGTTAATTTTAGAGTACTCTTTTGGAACAGTAAAAAAAGCTAATCCTTTTTTAGAACACCGAAGGTCGGATGCTGTGAAGCGTTTAAAGATTGAATTTGTTTGGTCTGCATAGAATCGGTGTTAAGGAATGCTACGTTTGAACTTTTCCGAATTAAAGTTTCGAAGTTGAATATTTAAAAATGAATAAAAATAAAATAAAGTGTAAAAATTAAAATTAAGTTTTCTCACTTATAGGATTTCTCTAATTATCTTATTATTTGAAGCAAAAAACATGTTGACAACCTCAAAAATAAAATATGACACACAAAGCACGTTTGAATTTAGCTGGTTTAGCTTTTTAATTTGCTTAAATTGTTACTAATTTCATTTTGTTTTTTTTTTTAAGTTCTTCTAGTCAATTACTACGTACAGAAGATAAACGAGGTCACCATTAACATCAATTAAAATAACAATAAACTCGATCTCTAAATCCTCAACTACTTCACAGCATCTCTAAAAAATCAACGTCTTCCCCCTTAACCCAATAGCAAAGTAAACACCGCTCCTTTACAACGAATAAAAAACGTATACCGAAAAACAACAACGAGCTTTGAGAATCGATCCCCCAACCACGCACGACAAGCAGCAGAGCGGGGGTGGACTAATCGAGAGAGCCACGCGACTAGGTGAGTCGTTGCTCAAGCAGCAGCGCCATTATGCAAAGCGCGCGCGTGTGGCGATCTCGCCGTTTGCAGTTTCATTATATTGCGGTATATAGGTACGCTCGCTAGAAACAGAGAGGCCTACTTCTTCCGCCGGCAGCAGCAGCTGCGAGTGCCGTGAAGTGTGCTGTGTGTGCGCGTGAACGGAAATGCAATGTAAACATTGAGAGTAGGTTTTTAAGCTACGAATGGTATAGCTAGTGGTGGCATATTTTGAGTTGGGTTGCATTTCTTTTTCAGGGAACAAGTTGGGTGTACTTTTGTAACTGTGGTGTGTAAAGATTTATTCTGGAATGGAAGTAGGTTGTTTAACAGGTGCTAGAAGAACCTTTTCGCTGCGCGGTAAAATGTTTTCCGATAAGCGGTACTCCGATTTAAATTACAGCTTCTTCAGTTTTCGCGTACAATAAAAAAGCACCGCAAAAGAAGCTTAAAAGTCCGTATTACACGTAACCAACATTGCACGTTGTACTAGTTTTCTCTATCAATTCATAAAAACCCACAGTAATTGTCTCATAACGTCAACTTCAAGGATTCAGAGATTGTAGCGCTTATGCTATACTTCATTTTATTATGGATAAAACGACATCTGCTACGGCTATATCTTATCTGAAATTATCTCTCATTAATTACTATCCCGATAGGAATTAATGCAACCGTTATTGCATCAGTCTATCATAAATAGCCGATTAATATTCGAAAAAAATGTTTATGCAACCTAAAATCTGACCAATATTCTCAACCCCACTTTTCACATCCCCCGCCACTTCCAATATCACGTTAAACCAATGGAGCAATTTAGTACTTATTTCGCAAAGAAAACACAAATTACTTAAAGTCCCACTTAAATTCAGCCCAATTCGTAAAGATTTCACGGATCGCCTGGAGATGAAACAATTAAGAAGAACCGAGACGCACGCCGCGCGCCATAAACGGCCTAATGCGACGATCTAAATTCAACCGCCGCTTGCTCGAGAATAGCGAGAGCGGAGAACAATGCAGCTGAGACGAACGAGAGATGGCGATTAATCTGCATAGAATTTTTTTTCCCTGGATTCATTCGAAACTTTTAATTGAGCGCTTTACTTCTCTCATTTGAATTTTGAACCCTTTGCATTTTTAATTGTATTTTTCTTTTTATAATAGTATAATTTTTCATTGCATCATGTAGATTATAAACATCTAATTTTAAATCGTTTTATTATAAAGGATTTAAAAGGTTTCTTATATTTTTAAAACTATAAAGTCGCATTTTGTCCTCGAATATTTTGCTTTGTAGGCCATCTTTAAAGAAAAGAATGCTGGCTAAATTCAAGAACCTTTTAAGTGTATTATATCTTTCTTTGCTGCTATATACATGCAACGCCTTTCGACTTGGGTTATTATTAAGAAGTAAATGAAACATTTCATATGATAATGAACCAAAACTACTTTCAATAAAGTAAACAATCAATTGATCGGATGTGCAATTATCATTAACTATTTCTCAATATATTTAAACAGTTAATCCCATTGTCCAACGAAAAGATGCCTCGCCACTTACATTAAATCTTTCCTCTAACAAAACTCTCGACACCACTGAACCTAATGCGAGAGAATCTCGAGTTCACCTTTTGTCACCGAATCCTTTTGGCGCCATGCGAGTGCTTTTCCTCCTTCGCCTATTGTTTGCGGAAGACCGCGTGGGCGACGCTGAATCATCCCTTTCGTCACCTCTTGCATGTACGCCTTTCGATAAACGGCGAGAATTTTCCTCTTGGCTTGAGCTTTTTAGGGTTGCAAATAATGCAACGATTTTAGGGCGATTTAAGGATGTTGAAGAAGATGATTTTGCGGAAAGCCCTTCGCGTGGATGTTGATCATCATAATAAGATAATGGTAAAGCACACTTTTTAGGAAGAAAAGAAAAGTAACTTTGTTATGAAAGATTATGAAAATAATTATTTAAAAATTAAGGTTTCCTTATTGAAGCGAAGCAAACAAAATGAAGAAAAATGCTTATTTACATGTTATTAAGTTTTATAAGTCATTGTTTCGTACTAATTTTGATCTTATATATAATTCTGATTTATCTCGTAAAAAAAGATAGTACGCTTGAGCATGTATTGCAAATTTTGCTAAAAAACTTTCATAGTTCAACAATTACGCTTCAGCGACAAATAAAGTTAATTAACTCTTTCTGAAGTTTTAATCTTCATAAACTTGCTACAAGATCACTTCAAACTTCAACATCCTACAATTTTATAAAGAGATATACCATTCCACACATCGATCCACTTAGTACGAGAAAAATCTCAATTCCAATAAGTCATCTTCATAAATGCCAATGCAGCACAATAACCTCATCGAAAACTACCTTTTAAGCGCGTCCCGCAGCTCTTAAGCGGGAAAATTCCCAGTCGACTTTTACGCGCTTTAAGCTTCCGAGGATAAAGGCAGCGGAATCCGAACGTTCGAAAATAAACCGAGTACGAAAAACTTTCTCCCTCTTCATTGAGAGACAGTGAGAGAGAAAGAGAGAGAAGAATCCGGCGGTAAAAATAGACGAGGGACACGCGCGCACGCGCGAGAGAGTGAGGAGGCTCGAACGAGCGGACGTGACAAATATTATTTCTTCGCTGCTGCTGCCGCTGCCGCTGCGCTTTTGGAATTACCTTGTTCTTGAATTTTCGTATTTATTGCTGTTTTGGATGTGGCGGTTATCGGCTTTCGATGAAAATAATTCAGTCTGTTCGTAATCGCTTTATTTCTACGATGACATCTTTTGACCTGATGGTTCTGTGTACAATTATTGATTTTAGTCGATGTAATTATGTTAAAAGCATTTTCTAAGAGCATTTGATTTTATGCAATAAAAACATTAAATTACGTTAGCATGAAATGAAGCATTTTAGTCATATATAATTTTGTAAGCTCAACTATAGGTTTGGTCATAGAAATGTTAAAAAGTTAAGAAAAAGGAAGGAATTTCGCGTAAGTCGCTGATTTGCATTATACTCATGTCTGCACTAAGGTACCGTTTAGTTCTTGTAGCAGTAAACTTAGATGATATATAATGAATAAATTTAAGGTTATAATTTGCATATGAAAACTTCGTATTTATATGACACAAATATTGAATTACTGGTGAATTAAAGTTAATCAAACACTTTTAAAGCTATTTTAATGTTACCCTAACCAAAAAATGGTAATAAAATTAACACTCCAGTTAAAGCAAATAACTTAGCTCTAGAACACGAACAGGTAATGTAATACGCTTATGACTAAGAAACATTTCCTTAATCTAATTGGCTGAGCGTATTCCGGTACAATGTCCGCCAACTACTCGCTTATGACGAAGTACTGCAAACATTCACCTCACTTCAAGCTTTAAAATTGAACCCCGTCCCGTCACCATCTCTCATATACTACTTCAGCCACTTCACCGATCGATAAGCCGAAAATTTACACACCGATCCCCAATATCGCGGCAACATTCCCATAATCCAATTCCCGCAACATTGTTACGGAAAAAATCCCCCCAGCAACGCTACACACGAGTGTCTATGCGGTGGAAGGAGTCAGCCAGTCGAATATAAATAATTCACGCGAATGTCTGTGTATACGAGGCGGCGGTGCGATTAAGGAGGAGAGGCGTGTTGCCTCTCTGGTAACTCGATATCTCCGCATGGGCATATGAATGTTTCAGGTTCTTCCGCTTATGGCGGCGAGAGAGTCTCGGGCAAGGGGGAGAGATTCGGGGCGAAAAATCGGGGCTGATCGTGCCGCTGGCAACTGTAACTGTGGGCGGGTGATGGCGAATGGTTTATGGGGTTATGTGATTAGGATTGTGGTGTGATAAAGGTTCTATAAAGTAGTTTATAGATTTGGTGAAAGGATTGATTTTAGAATATTTTATTCTGGTACTATGCGTTGATTAAAATAAACGTCTTACTGGCGCAGACTGTAAGAATCTATGATTGTCAAAATAAGTGCAAATGTAAAAACTGGAGATTTTTTAGATGGCAAATGATAGGTACTAGCTTGAAAAAATTATCTTATCTACACTAACAATATTAAATGAATAAGGATTCGCTATGAAATTACCTCGTATAAGTAAAATTTAGCAATGTTTTTAACAATCTTTAAAGTGAGGCACAGTGTAGTTATATAAAATCTTTTAAATTGCGAAGTAACGACGGTACTAGTTATAACTAGATTAATATTGTTTTAACCACTCTGAAGCCATGTTATGAAGAAAAACACAAATTCTTGAGCCTAAAGCTGCACAAGTTAAAAAGAGCTAACAGCAGTTTAAAAAAATTACTTTTACGCATAAATTACGCACGAGTGTCTACGCCTCTCCTGTCTTTACGACCAATAAGAAGAGATACTCTTCTCCGAGATAACCGTAAAGTCTCGTCGCCAGCGATGCAAATCCAAAGTCGAGACGAAATGTTACTTATTTAGCAAAAATGCATATTTAAGTGTACCCAGGCTCGTAAACGTTTTAATATAGAGATAATACACGCACGTTTTACCCAGCCCGTCACGTTCGCACATAAATCACGAGCTCGATTTTCCCACTTTTACGGCAAAAGGAATCTGGGTGTATATAGTGCTCAGTGTATGTAAATATAGTGTCGTGAATGGCCAGTGCGTGAGTGTGATCTGGAAATACCGGAAGTGCACCGGAAAACGCCAGCAACGCACTGTTTTGTATCGTAATTTCGAATTTCCTCTATGGGCGCATTAATTTTCTAATTGTCCCCCTTTCCGTTGACCTGATTAGAAACATGAGTTTTTCACAAGGGCAGAACTTTTTTTTTTTTTAGTGAAATGATATTTTTGAAAAATATTGCATTTACAAAGAATTTTTTTTCATATACTATGCCGTAAAATTCGTGCAGCGTAGAAAAAAATTATATTAGCCACTCGGACATAAAAGTTCACGCCCTGTGTGGTCACTGATCTAGTGGTCCACCACTTAAGTGGCGGTCCAGGCCCTCTGAAGGTTAAGGAGAAATTTTATTATAACGCACATTAGAAATGGGAATCATGAGTAAAATTGAAGCATTAAGTAAATGGTAGAATTTTCTTTGAGAAGAGAAATAATTAGTGTATTATGATTATAAAATAATATTTCACGTTTATATTGGAGCAAATATAATTGATATTCTTCACATAATTAAAGTGACTTCTAAAGTAGGATTTCTGAACTAATTTCCATCATATTTTATCGAGCAAATACATTTATCTGAGCCTGATAGAATAATAATTTTATGGTGAGAAATTAATGTTGATTTTGCATGAGTTCCGTTCATAGCCAACTCGTCTACCGCAAATTAATTACAATGAACTAAATAAGATAACAAAATGAAAGCGTTCTAAATTAATCATTGATTCGCTTAATTTGTTTAAGCAAGCAGCTTAATGGCTTAAAATACTCAATTACAATTATATTTTAATAACACTTAGACATTTGCCTTTAGTTACAACTCGACTTTAAATAGAATGGAAAATTTAATTATCTACTTTGGTTAACTTCTCACGTGGAATAACGTTACAAGATAAAGGTTAAAAGCGTGTGTTTTTTCCGACAACCGACATATCTAATCGATTTCCCACGTGAGTAATCGTGTTTGGAACGGTTAACGAGCAACACCTACGTAACGCCGTCGCCGAAAACATATATTACAAAATATCTCGTTAAGATACGATTGGTGTGTGCGTCCTGTTTGAAAAGTCTGAAATTTAACGACGGTGGTGATTGCATTTGGTGTAAATGTTGTGAAAGTATTCTTTGTGCAAAACGGATAGACAAATTGCATTCAAATTCCCGGTAGGTGTTGGATAAATATTCACACAAAGGTGTTTTATTTTAAACAATTTTAAAAATAACTATCAAAAGACTTTACAATTGAATTTTATATAGAACAACCTTTTCTAGAGAACGTAATACATTCGTCATTGGCGATTCATTCTGTTATTTCACTGCTATCATCAAAATCTACGATTGAAATATCTGCTAAAATATACCAATTGAGAATCTTCAAACTAATTTTAAATGCACATAATTCAACTCAAAGACAAGTGCACCTAGCTAGTTGTCAGTCAAGGAAGAACCGAAACCAAATTAAATGAATCAGCTGACGGATTATATTAATACGCAATCACGCGCCTGTACACGCACGCGCGATCTGTCAGCATGTCATTCACCTCAACGATATCAAATTCCCGCTCACGCGCTGCATTAGCAAAATTTCCATTCCACCGAACGAGCTTCTTACAAAATTTTCACCTCTCCAATTTTCAACTTTCCTACAAATTTACCTCACCTAAACTTCCTTCGCGGCAGCTCGACCAGCGCGCGCACACACACGCCTCATGAATGGTGAATCAGCGCGAGTTGGCAAGATATCCACGCGAGAGGAGGCCGAAGAAATCGATTCACCTGGCTGTGGCTGCCGCAACGGAGTGAGAGAGAGAGCCGTAGGCATGAGCGCTGTGTGTATGTGCCCCTGATCAATAAATCCTCCTGCAGGTGAATGCAGCCGCGTACTCGCCGCCACGGCTGCGTCTCCCCTGCACAGCCCGATTCCCACGTAAATTTTCCGCGGGCGTGTGCACAAGCGCGCGCGCCAGTGCTCATGGGAATTGGTTCGCGGTGGTGGTGCGCGTTCCCGGTAACGGAAAGAATGCCGCGCGTTTTTTGGAAGGTCGAAGGTCGGCTGAAAATGATTTGGGTCGGGTTGGAGGTTAGTGCGAGGGCAGATAAGTGGTCGGAGGAGTGCACCGGTTTTGATACCATGACATCGTGACAAAGGATGATCGTGTCTGTTGGAGCTTTTGGGATGGTATCATCTTCTGGTACAATGGCACGCTATACTGTTTCCACTTTTCTTGCTTACTTGTGCAAACTATCGGCAAAAAATTTCTACAGTACACCGAATGCACAAGCGAGCCCAAAGATACCAGAATGCACTCCAACCCACATTTACCTTTGAGAACCACGGTGACAGGCCAGTCGGAGCTATCCAATCTCTTGCAGCACCACATCACTGCGCAAATTCTTCGATCCGCCAATAGCAACAAATTTCCACACCACAGCCGCACAGCGAATAGGTTATGTTCTTCGCGTCAAGGGGTTCGCGCGCGTGTGTCACACCCGCGAGGCTGACGTCAGCTGAGAGGGAGAGAGCGAGGGAACGAGTCAGCTTGCTAGGGACCAGTGAACTTGAATCGCGCCGCAGACGAGCGGCGCCACCGCGGCGACGCGGCAGGGTTGTTCGATACGGCGGCGGCGGTGGCGGTGGAGGAGAGGCTAGACACGCGAGCTACTCCCGTTGCCACGTGGTGACGGGTGGTGGTGGGGAGTGAGTAAGGGAGGAGATGTGCGCGCGACCTCGTAAAAGGTCGTCTTACCCCAGGGAACACATCGTCGAGGTAATGTGATGGCCAGGTGAGGGACCATGGGGGTGAAGCGTTATAATCGCTTCGTCCTGGAATGGGTGACGTTAGGTACCGATTCGGGATGATGGGGTGTGAGTAGCTGATACGGTAGCGATTGGTTTGGCCGTTGTTTGAATGCGTTAGAGAATGGAAGAGTCGAAGAGGTTGAGGAATGGACGTGATAATAAAAAATAAATTATGTACAAAAGGTTTAGATGGTTAGGATAATGAATAATCGTTCATGTATACATATAACATTTTTTACTGTATTATTAACTGTTACTTTATGAAGTGACAATTCCACCAATAGAGTTTTTGATAAAATATTCCTTCAATAAAATTGGATACTGTAACTTGCTAGAAACTAGCAAAATTACGATACTATGTAAGAATATACAACTTTTGTAGTTAAATCAGCCATTCGACAATACTTAACATTATTGTGAAATTTTTAATATTTTAATCTATGCTGTCGATAACGAAGACACTTCATTAAAGATTAATAGCTTTTATACGTTTACTTCTTTTCACGATGCTAAGTGTCTGGAAAACTTCAGAGAAGTAGTCTTTAAAGGGTCAATGCACTTTTCAGAAAAATATATACCCCTTCTTCCAAGCCCGAGTACAACGAATGACAGCAAAAACTGTCCATAAGACCTCGAAGAAGTTATAGCTATATTACAGCAGACGCTAGGGCTTTGAAAGTTTGCTCATCTTCAAAGCAATTTAAGCTTTTAAGGGTTTCGAAATACTATACGAACAATAAAATGGACTATCCATAAAACATAAATAAAATAACTAATAATAATGCAATAATACTTTAATTACATCTCGTACAATCGAGAGTATAACATAGAGCAAAATACCTCTTTCAAGCGTGCGGAAATTCCTATACATTACAATCCAACCCCTACAACGACGCCTCGTTCTCGGAAAAATACATTCAAAGTCGGCACACAAATGGCACATAATGCTCGAGTGGCGCTCGAATCGATCTCGGGATTTTCCGAGCGGAGGAGCCCATTTCTCATGCGATTGTGCGACTCGCACTCCGTCGCTCGTTCGGGCGGAAATCCATTTTCATGAATTACACTCCGCGAGCAAAGGTGGGCGCAGTGCGCATGGTTTTTTATTGTAGAGGTGGATCGGTATTTTTAGCGTTGAATGGTGTCACGAATGGCGGCGAGTAAATGGATTGATAGTAATGGAACGCGGGAAGGGATGAGGAGGTGGTTAGAATTTAATTGATATGAAATAACTTTTAATGTTCAGGTTAAAGGTTAGTATGTTTTCTGATAGTGATTTAGATATTAATTACTTTTAAAGACTTTGAGAACGTTGATCAGAAATATCGGATGAGGTCTAAAATTTTCTCGAACTTATTACCCGAAAAATTAAAAATCTAGAAAAAAATTTATATGTCTCTAAAGAAATTGAGAGTCAATTTTTCATCTCTTAGACATCTTTAAGATTCTTTATAGATTTATTGATGACAAGTTGATCAGAACAACTTTTGTTAGATTAAGTTTGGAAAATGAGATAACTTTGCAACTTTCTAACTATATTTTTGGAATCACTTTTGCCCAAACTTTTACAATGGACAGCCTTTATTCAAGAAGGATGCAGGTTACATGCCGTTGACTTTTTGATTGTTTCTGAAGCTATATATTAAGCATCGCTTAATTCCTAAGCAGAAAACTAAACAGT
>JAPYZP010006213.1:0-18922 GCA_030522985.1 Torymus sinensis
AAAATGAAACTGATTAACTTGATCATGTTCATAACCTCAAAAAATAAAAAACAAATAGAGAAATAATACGCGCGAAGCGCGTTGAATGTAGCTAGTATTCAAAGAAACTGATTTAATTTGAGTTTCCCGTAAAGAATTATTTGATTATGACACAAGATTTTTAACGATTGTATAATTTTATAATAGCAATTTTTCAGAAATACTTGAATAATAATGAACAACGTATAAGTATTTACTACACCGTAATTTTTACTATGTAACATAATAATTTTTATTACAAGCATATAATAATTTTTATAAAATAACTTTTAGAAAAATTATTCCAAATATATCAATTATTTCTATTATTATAATAAAAATCCAGCATAATGCACGTTCGTCCGATCATTGCTAGAAAATATAGTAATTTTTCTTATGTTTATAGTAAATTTTCCTACAACATTTCTCTCAGTGCAGTGCAGCTAGATTTGAGAAAACATATATGTAAAATATAAAGGCGCAGCTGGTGACCGTTTTACATTTTGGGTAAATATTGCGAGTGCGGTACCAAAGTGCATAGAAGCTCATGGAACATTCTGGAGCATTCTCGAATACGCTCTTGTTGTGGTTGTGACGTAAGGGGCGATGTGTATTAATGGATCGCCGATACAAACACTTGCACGTGTATCTATTTATGTTATTGTATGAGGATGCACTATCTGAGGCAATTTATGCACCTCACAAGACAAAGACACTCATACAACAACCCGGAAACGTATTATTCTCAACGAGACAACTAACTGTTTTTCAATAGCTCGAGCCAATCAGGGGAGACATATAGAGAACCGACGAGACACGGGCCAATAAATAAGTCAATCATGCGCGTCGTCTCTATGGCGTTGAAATAAAATTCGAAGACAAAGGGACGTAAAGGAGAAGCACAAGGGTGGAGCTCCATCATATATACCAGCCCTTATTTGCATGCGTGCGTAACGGACCACAAAGCACCGCGCAACGAGACTCGCCTGCGGTCGAACAATTCGCGTACCAGCTCTATGTACCTTCGTCCTGCGGGTCATGCGAAATAAAACGAAACAGCGGGGAGAAATTGGAGCGACAAAAAAGGTAACTGCGCTCGCACGGCGGCACAATGCGACGCGCACAAAGAGGAGGCGAGGACGATCGGATTCATTCATAGAATCGCGCGTGCGTGCGTGCGTGCGTCTGTATGTGTATAATATACGTACACTGAAAGAAAAAAATATTCACTTAGGTAATTAAGCTGAGGGTACCGGACAAGGCCAAGATACGAACAAACGGTTGTCTGTAGTAAACACGACCTCTTGAAATTTTAATAACATACAGTTATACATGTATCTTTCTTTATCTCTAAAAGGACTACACTTTATGTTTATACTTTGGCATACTTTTGCCAATTCGGTTAAAAGTTTAACATAAACATTTTAATTAAATTATCAAATAATAACAGAAGATTCGTACAGCATTAATAGCACTATAGACCAATCGTTAGTCATTAACCTAAGTTTGTTCAGTAGCTACTACCGAATATACCAAACCGAAGTTATTCGGTTCCCTGTACTGGACTCTCCGTTGAACATAACTTTTTCTTTTCTCTCGCTGTATAGGAAAATGAAAGTGCTTCTCACGCAATACATATATAATTGCCGGCTAAACAAAAAGTTGGAACGCCGCGTTGAGGAGACGGTTTTTGCCACGCGGGCGCTTGCGAGCTTTATTCGTTTAATTGTGTTTTCCCGAAGTCGGAGTGAAAAAGCGTTTACCAGCGAGATATGATGGATATGAAATAAGAGTAAAATGAAACAAATTTTATTCAATAATTGTGATAGTGAAAAAGCTTTTTGTGGAAGTACGTATAATCCATTAGGTGTTTTCATACAAAACATAGTTATTCATGTCTCACCTGTGTATTAAAAGTCTATTAAAATGTAAATTGATCTGTTAGCAATAAAAGTGGCAAATCACATGAAAAAAATGAAATGCAATCGACGTACAATAAAATAACTATTTCATGTGCTTTTAATTAGCACACTATTAATTTTATTGAAGACTAATTGCAATCATTACTTCGTGTAACCTGGTATAAATTAATTTATGACAAGTTTCATAAAAGCAAGATCATAGTAATACGAATTATTTTTATACCGTCAAATAAAATGATATTCCATTTCCAATACAATTTATGAGCAGTATTCTAAACACACACGCATAAATCCAAAGCACCAGTGTACTTGTGCAGAATTCCACATCCGATAAAACGGTCAGATCTGACTCGACAAAGCGCAGCTGCGCGACGACTAAATCACGCCAAACCCGGCAATTATTAATCGAACACGCGTGCGCGGATTTCAATGGGGGCGATAACGCGCGAATTAGCAAAATTTAATGGGACAACAACAAAAGCACAAAAGAGAGGGACAATGAGTAAACGCTCTGTTCGATGGGAACGAGGCCGATTGTTCGCCGATAACACGGGCGGACTCGGAGGATGTACTACGCTGGGGCTGTAATTTAGGGACATGTCTACAGAGATTCGTTGGATATACAGAAATCTTTATGCTAGATATGATAATTTTTTACCGAAGCCGGATCGTGCTAAGAACGCGGGTGGATTAGAATTCGATAATGGAGGAAGAAAATCGAAAATACAATTGGCACAAATTATGCATAATGCGGATTAAAGAAAAATCCCATTAGTTTATTATTGCAAATCTTGTAATGCTTTATCATAGATTATGCGTACATCCCTCCTGAATATTTAACACATCAAAAAGAAACAATCTCTAGGTAGTTTCTGATAAATAATTCATTCTCATAATATTCTCATAATATTCTCTTACGATTTTCAGAAGTAAAAATAAACTCGTTTAAATAAAATGAATTCACATTATCATAAAACGTCCATATCAGATTCGAATATCCTACTTTTATTACAACTTTTCTTTGGAAATAATGTCAAATGAAACTTAACTCTTTTATAGAAAATAATAAAAGAATGATGGGTGTAATAGTTTTAAAAGTATTTTTTAAAGAGGTGTACTTTTTTATCTCTCCATTGTTTCGCTTTTTATGGCTGACAATCGTTTTAACGATATACCGTTATTATGTTTTCCAATGGGTTTATAGTGCAGCGCGGAAAAATTTTACCTTCGTTATCGAAAATTGAGAATTTAAACAGCGTAACTGAAACTCAATAACAGTCTTTATGGCAAAAAAAAGTATGAACTACACTGGGAATACGCTTTCAATTACTCTCTCGCAACTTTGTACCAGAGGTTAAGTGTATACACATGGCGGCCAATGATTTTTTGCAAATAGGGTTTTTATAGGCTTTTTAAACATGTGCAAAGAGTTAAATTTTATATTTTATATTTAACTTAATACAGACTTTATAACCTCATTATTCCGAGAACTGTTGACACAAACCACTCCCGACCTCATCATTTTTGATTTTCGAAAGGCCCCCCCCCCCCCCCCGAACTAGCCTTCAAATATCCTGCTAAAAGAAACACTTGATTAAAGTGTGCTGTGCTACGTTTAGCATACCATTTGTAAATCCGGACAGACGGTCAAGTTTAAGCGTCGCGTAATCTCCAAAGCTCCTTATCGCAGCCAAGCGCAAGCGACTTCGATTTTTCCCAGAAGTCGTCTTCTTGTTGTACGTTCGTAACCGTGCGCGTCCTCTCGAGATAGGATGCATAAATGCCCCCAGGATATCGAGCTGTAGCGAAGAGAAAAAGGTATGAGTGTACGGTGTGTATTGGTTGTTAACTGTAGGCATATTCTGGTGAAACAAATTTTTGAGACAAAAAATGTTTAAAAACATGTTTTAAGACATTTGGTACCAAAATCGTCGTTTTTGAGCAAACAAATTTTCGTTACGGTGTGTGTGCATGTGCGTGTGCGTGTGCGTGTGTGTCGGTGTGTGTGTGTAATTTATGTAAATGAAGTTGTTTTTATTTAAATAGTGCAGCCACTGGAAGAGTAGAGTAGTTAATGTAGTTCTTAATTAGAATGGTAATTTATGCTCCCGATTGAAAGTTTTGTTTGCTGTTACAAATAAGATAAAAATTGGAAAAGTTACAGTATAATCTAAAGCCCACTATTAAGATTTAAATGGAAACGGGTAAAACTTTATAAAAGTATTCAATAGCTAAACGAATTATAAATACACGATTAAGACAATAACTTAATCTACCAAGTAATTTGTAATATTTATTTATTTATTCACGTTGTTTTACTGCACTTATACAATTATAACGTCACGGGGCAGTTTTCTTCTAGTAAAATCCTCACAAACTTCAGACTAGGGGTATTTTATCAGAATGGTAAAATGTTAGATGGGTTGTTTCTCAGAAAGGTAAAAATAGTATATTATGCAACTAGTGTGAGAAAAACGCGATTACCGCACGAGTGGTATTCGACGCCCGAGTGAAGCGGGGGCGTCGCAACACCACGAGTGAGATAATATTTCTCACCCATGTTGCATATACTATTTTTTAAAACAAGTCTCGAGAAGCTCGATCAAAGTAAAATAAGGGTTGTAAATAAGTATCATAAAGGTTAAGTAAAATAAGGATTAAGGGCAAGTCAGTGCGTGTATGGGGTTCGCACAGTGTTTGAAAAAACAAATTAGAATATCTTATGGTAGAAGGGTAAATTTTCAGAATGTTTAAAAATATATAATAATAAAAATTCGAAAAAATTTGCCAAGAAAGCCATAATAATTTTCAATAAATTATTGTTATATGATATGTGATATCAAGTTTTAGAATGTCATTTCGAAAACGAATGATTAAATTGTAGAAAATGCTGTGATTTAGAAAAGCTGTAACGTCCACAAATGAGCTAAAAATCGTATAGGAATGAATGGTTTCAATTTTTCGGAATCTTTTATTTTTTTCTAATAAAACGTATCTTTATAATTTTATACAATCTGTTTTCAATTTATATAGACTAACATTTTTCTGATATTTTCTTTTCGAACTTGTGTATTCTGAATAGCTTCTGTACGGAATTCACAGTATCAGATTCCGAAGTATATTTGCTGAGAAAATACCCATCTAACATTTTACCATTCTGATAAAATACCACCCCCCGCCAGACTAGAATTTAAAATTCAAATAAAATTTTCATAAAATGCGGAAAAGATTCTCTCTTAGAAAGTCAGACACACGCGCACATAACGAATCTGCTTTTAGATTTCTTTGAACTTATCCAGTCGTGTTTACCGTTTGATTTATGGAGCAGATCCGAAAAATGCAGAGACACGGTCTGCCGCCTGCTCTAAGCGAAAATAAATCGCACGAAATCAATGTTTGGTTACATAAGAGTATTCGGAATTCAATGCAACTTGCGACGACGTAGGTGATGACAACCCAGCTGCCAACTATGTTTTGGACAAAAATAAACTTATTCGCGTAAAAAATATCGCCGGAAAGGAAGAGAGAGAGAGAGAGAGAGAGGGCAAGTTTTCTCGTAAACGATAAAAGACCTGATATAACCAGATAACGATAACCAGATGCTGATCAAATACGCTGGGAAAAGAATATTAATTAGGAAAGTTCAAAGAATAATTTTTTTAGCCAAACATTGTTCGCGTTAAAAGTCAGTTGATTTTAATAACGAGTTTGCAAATATTCACATGGTAAATAAAAATCAGCATTTCTTTGCAAATGTAAAGCTGCTTCTCTCATGTTCTTATAGAATACTTGTGTAACTTCAGGATTCTTTATTCGAAGTACGTCTGAAATATTCATAAGGTAACTTGCTTGACCTAGATTGAAAAATGCAGAAAAACGTGTGAGACAAATCATGTATCTAGAAAATTAAATTTTAGTCCATATAATAATATATAATAGATATATAATAATCTTGAAATAGTGAATCTTTCAAATTGAATTTAAAAGTCCATCAAGAACATACATTAAATAATTTTAACACCTCTGCCAATGAAATCGTTAAAAGAATCATTCTCCAACAGCATTCACACGTCCCTACACATTTTCCCACCCCAGTCCACGATAACTTCCCCAGCCTCCGCATTCAACTGCAGTCTCCCGACGACCACTAAACCCCACAATCCCACCCTCGTATGTTCCCCTGCTTCAATCATAAAACAAAAAGGCCAATTCCAGACGCGCGTCGGCCGTCGTCGGGAAAAAACAATCATCGTTCTGTGACGATCGCGCGTGACACTCGTCCCGCACACGAAGTTGGACGGACATTACTCGCGGCCGCTTGAGCTCGCCTATTCGTATATCGCTCTGTTCGGGGGGGAGGAGGATTAAATTTTCCGTATTGTAACGAGAGGCCACGGAACTCATAAGGGTAACGGTCGCAGAATTGAATCGAAGTCGTCGAATTGGCCGTTGATGTAGCGCGCTCGCGCAGTTGTTGTTGATGAAAAAGTTGGTAAAAATAAAGAGAGGATGGGATCGAAGGGTATACGGTGGCTTGTAATGAAAAATTGCTTGTAATGTGGATTGATTGTTGAAGAAGCCGATGAAATTATGGTACTTTCTTAATTGTAATTATTGTAAAAGATTCTAGTAAATATTCATAATGGTTCAACACATTTTTTTTCTTTTTGGGTATATTAAGACATCAACGTTTGTTAAAAATTACCAATTTTTCAATTTATTCTCTTTAAAATATCGCTTGATAAAATATTCTAAATTATTTCGTTACATTAACATTTCTAACCCTTTGACGTCCAAAAAAATACTTGTAATTTTCAACAAATACAAATGAAACCTTTGACTCCCAGTGTAACATAATATTAAAAAATGTATAAAAAATGTTTCAATCAATATTTTTTAATATTCACTAATAAGAATTTTTCAATCGGTCTTACAGTCTTATAAATTAAATTAATTAATATTAATGGCAGTCAGATTGCCCTTGTTTATAATCACCCCCGCAGAATCTAAAAACTTAATTAAAACCTGGAAAAAATATTGTTAGCAATATTTTTTAACTCAGAATGGCTTAAGTGAAAGATATTGTAGTATGTAGTTTTTAATAAAAAAGAAATCTCCATCTCTTATTTACCTAACTCGCTACTAAACAACTGTCCCAATAACCTACAAAGAACCTTGATTATACAGATCAAATTCCTTATCATCATTCAACCCCACGCGTGATCTCTATAACCTTCAAACGCACGCCCAAAGCGGCAACGTCATCAGAACCGTGCGAACTACACGACTGTATCCACCCCTCACGCATTCCTATGTGTACGCCCCGCCGGAGGGTCCGAATTCTCACGCGTGGGAATGCGCGATGGCTTATCTTCCCTGCGCGAATGCATTTCTCGGTTATCGATTCGCCCATTCCCCCCCCCCCCCCCCCCCCCCCCCCCCCCCCCCCCCCCCCCCCCTCCCCCGCAACCCCCCCCCCACCCGGGCGGGCCGGCGCAAAGCGCCTATATGCGCATACGCGGGCGCGCGTTACATTTATTCGTTTATATTGGGAATCCGCTCGGATTCTACGGATAAAAGCTCGAGTTTTAAACCTGTTGATGGTTGGGATTGAGAGCTGAGTGAGGGAATTTTTTTCTTTTGTTTCGTGGGGGGGAATGAATTTTTTCGCTGTTACGCAGAAATAATGTGAGAAAACATAATTCGGGACCTTTTGCAAGATTAATACGGAAATTTGCGTTTTCATAGCATTATTTCTTTTATATATAATACTTATAGGTACAAACATGGCCAATTTGCTGACGCATTTTATGGTTAAAAATGGCACGGCCATCAATCTCCCATAAATATGTTTATGCGCCATACGTTTTGGGCATAAAAGAAACGTGACGGAACCCTTTCACCCTTCAATATCATCCGAGCCAAGCAAAAAAAGGCGCCGACATATACTTCGATCTTTATCTGCGAGATGTAACGATACTGCAGCCAAGAAATGATCTTTCAGACTATACAAAAACTGTTATTTCTCTTGCTGAATCCCTATTCATCACTATAAGATTACAATAACAATGTTTCTACCGCCACACGTTATAAGTAGATATATATAAGCACATTTTCCTCGGTGAGAAGAAAAAAGAAAATTATTATACATATTTTTGCTCTCCGTGCCATTTCCATAACTCGTGACTCGTTCTCTTGTAAATTTGCAAAATTCAAGAAAAATGAAATTCTGTATTCCAAAATTGGATGAAAATTATGAATGAAAGTAAAAAAAACACACCCAAGTCTATCCTCGAACCACTGACCGACTTTTCCTCTCTCCCCAAAAATAAACACGTCACTCGAGCCATTTTCTCCCGTTCCCTCCTCAAAAATCTAAACTTTCCCGGCGACCCTCCGACGCCGCGAATATAGTCGACGAGCCGATACATCCCCTCTCCAGTTTATGCAAACGAGAGAAAAATACTCGCTCTCACGAAGAGCCGTCCGCATCCATCATCCCCACGGGACGCGTGAAAGAGGCTATTTTTCCGCTGCTTCCATTGGACCGCGGCATTATCGAGATGTCGGCGGGGAAAGCAGAACATTGCGTGCGCTTATATGCAGAGGGAGCATAGCGATAAGTATGTTGACGCGCTCGTTAGCGGGTGAGTTCGGGAAAGGAGAGATAGCGGGGTCGGGATAATATGGTGTTGTTGCGTCAACGTTGCAGAATTAACTGGCTGTACGAAAAAATAGCTGCTGAACTTTCGGAGTAAAAATTAATTTAATTTAACAGCGTGATAAAAAAGGCAGTCGCAGAAAGAAATGTTCGAAGATATTATTTGGCAAATGTCTATATTTAAGTGTAATTCTGGTATGATATAATTCTATATATAAAGTATAGCCTTGGCGAAATATTAACGTAAAAGTAAACTAATAGAAAACCGTATTTCCCGCTTAGATAACCAAGAATTTTCGATATCCCATAATATTCAGGCTCGACTTCAGGCTAATCCAGTGAAACAATAATAGAGCATTCAAACAAATTATTTACCAGTTTCCTCCGACTGGTTCCAACGCCGCCAAAATTAGACATAAAAAATTATCGCTATCATCAACCATTCGACGTTAATTACTCGTTTCACTTTTGAGCATAACGGACATGAATCGATAGCCGTTGACGGCCTCCGAGCTATCAGTGGCACGCGCAGCTGCGCGCCAGGCGAAAGAAGCCGAGCGCGAAGATTATTCGTTTCATTAAGTCGCTCACAGGCGCTCGCCAAATTGCGAGGAATTAATTTTGAATCAGAAGAGAGCCAGAGAAAGAGAGAGAGAGTGTGTGTGCGCTGATCAAGACGAATGACGGTCGGCGGGTTAATGAGATTCCGGGATTAAAGAGAGAGGTGTCGGGAAAATCGGAGCGCGACGATGAAGACACTATTTCTGTTGATATTAATTTTTTGCCGCGATAAGGGAAGCTTTGAGCTTGTTTGGCTGGAAGGAACAGAAAAGAGATGCGGGATAAGGATGGTCGCTGTTTCTTATTAGACGACTCGAAATATATTAAAAATTATTGAATCTACTGATGCATCTCGATATCTCGTCAGAGCATTCTGTACAGGAATTTCAAGATCAACGGTAGATTTGATTAGCAGCGCTGAACAACTCGTTCTGCGCATTACTGAAAAAACCTAATTACATTTTTAACCGATTAGTATAGGTCAGAAAAAAGACGGAGTTGCCATATATGAAATTTAAAAAATGTGGTGTATATAATATAATTAGCTAATAGGACGTTCAAAGCTATTTAAATGAAAAATTGCAAAATTTAATATTATGCGGTATACAAAATATGACCGTACGCAAAGCTTTGTGACGTGTATTTGTCTTTAAAAAGTTCAAAAGCGCATGCTCTCTAATGTTCAATTAGTGCAAAAACCATTATGTATTAGTTAAAATTGTTCCACCGTAGAATTAGTGGATATTCTCTATTTGAAATAGTAAAATTTCATTATTTTAATTAGTAAAATGTCACTATTTCAGCTAATTTAGCTCTGTAACAAAGCAGTTTATTTGGATTCTCGTCACTTTTTTTACTCAAATATTTTCATGAAAATAATAGTATACAGCTATGTAAGATGAAAAAAAACGTAAATAAAATCAATCCGTAAAATCAAAGTCCACACTATTAAATAAAAAAAGAACTCTAAAAGCGCATATAACAAATGCAGAAATGCAATTTTCTCTCGTACAATCAAGGAATAATCAAATAATCACATTATTGTGCTCGCTTAAAGAACAAATCGACCTCTCTCTCACTCTCTTTCACTCTCTCTCTCTCTCTCTCTCTCTCTCTCTCTCTCTCTCTCTCTCTCTCTCTCTCTCTCTCTCTCTCTCTCTCTCGCTCTCTCTCTTCCCTCCAAAAAATTCCGCGACGTTTCACCCTCATCGGAGACTCTCAGCCATTCCCCGGGAAAATATCCGAGCGCCCCCCATGAAAGAAAGAATCCAATCCGACTGTACGGCTGATCGCGCTGCACAGCCACCACTCCCGCGTAAGAATAGAGAGAGAGAGAGAGAGGAGAGAGAGAGGGAGAGAGAGAGAGAGAGAGAGAGAGAGAGAGAGAGAGAGACTATACCTACATGCCCCACTCGCACGCATTCTATCCTCGATTAGGGTATAATTATCCAGCCTCGTGCGCGCCTGTCTGCGTGTGATCGCCGCAGTTTTGTGTCGGTTGCGCGCAAAGGACATAGAATCTGCAATGTACGTGGAATACACGTGCGCCGTCGTACTGATTTTGATCAAAGAGTAAAGCGATTAACTCTCTCACTCGTGCGCGCGCACACCTTACTTTGTTGATAGTTTGATCAAGTTGACGGGCAGAGGAGCGCGGAGATAGAGAGCCAAGACGTTTAATTAATTTGTTGAGTAGCGAGATTTTAACCTGGGGTTCCTCAAAATGTAAGTTATTATTGCAGGGAATTTATTGCTGTATATGTAGAGAAATTGAAAAGATTTAAAAAAAAAAGCAATAAAATTATAGAACGTAGTTTTCTTAAGATACGATTGAAAGATAAGAAAATATATTTACTTCGGAGCTTGCACAATAAGATTGAAAACTGTCTTCATCTGATGAAAACATCTCTTGTGTAGGATGTCCGTAATTATATATAAAAGGAAACCTTGTTTTTCTCCTTCCATATAAATTCATGCTGAATCTCAACGATCCATTATTCTTTAAATCCAGAACCCCGAAATCTCTCCCCCGATAATTACGATTTCATTCCCAATCTGTAATGCGCTCGGACACATCTCCCCTCGAAGCATCAAATTAATCTCTCAATCACGCCTAAACCCATCTCCATCCCTTCAACCCCACATTATACCCATCACGCACATACATATCCGTCGTAAAAAAAAAAACAAAATCACACCGCCATCAATCAACCTTTAAGTACGCATCGCGGGCATCTTCACGTCCTCTCGGCCGTCCAGTTTTTCGCTTCTTCGCGGAAAAACTAAAGGAACGAGTAATTTTCCGGTGGTGTGCCGAAGCCTAACGAATGGCGTGCACGATAACGTGACGTCAACGGTTGGAGCGCGCGGATACGAGCGCGGGGATGACGATCGGATTTTAGACGGGAGGCTGATGTCGGCGAATGTGTGCGTTTGTGTGTAGAGAAAGATCCGTGAGCGATTAATTGTTGAGTTGTGGAGGAGATGAAGGAGGCGGAGATTGATCCGTAGTGGGTGAGGCAGTTGTAGTGCGTCATGGAGAAGTTCAACTGGTTAATAGGATAGTTTAAGATGGGCTTTGTAAGAATACATGAGGAAACTTTGTGTTTGGCGAAGAACTATTTTATTATTCGAAATTTTGTATTTAAATTCATAGGTGTCTATATGGAAAGAAGTATTATTTTTCTTTGCCCAAACAGAGAGTTCAAAGATTTGCTTGAATTGTAAATTATAGAATATCCAATTTATTTCTTTTACTTCTGTATGCGGTAAAATGTAGAGTAGTGAAGTGTTTAAAGAAGAAACCACCAGTCAATTAAAAAGTTTACTTCAACTTCAAAATCTAATTAAAATTTATATACAACAAATTTATATCTTAGTAATATAATAAATCAAAGTTTCTGTATAGATAAGTATGTCACGTCAAATACCTCTCGTACTTTCAGTTGATCTCGTTCTATATACACGAAAACAGAGATTATTTTGTTTCACTGGAATCTATTCAATGGAAATCGCCGATATATCTCTGATATTCTATATTTTAAAATCGGAACAATAGCATAAAATGGAAGTTAACAGCATATTCCAAGAATGTTATCAAATTCTCAATTCTCAATATTTCGTTCTACAACAATGAACAGTAGTATTTTCTTGGTAAATTTTATTATATAACCAAGATAACATTACAGTCTATTAATTATAGATTTTATTATGCACAGATAATCGTTATATTTTACTTACAATAAAAGAGACTATAAACAAAGGCTCTGTTATTTTTTCTCCGAGTCAACGAAAAAAAAAAACGAAAGCAACGGCCCCCGCGGACAGCGAAAATTGCCATTTCATTATCTGGACTTGAAATAAATTAAACCGATCAGCTAGAGGAAAAGAGTGTACCTTATGGTCCCTTGGCGGCCTTCGGATGTACATATTGTCGACACGTAAACACTGGAATTCCGGAATCGAGAGATAAGGAAGGAAAAAGTGAAGTCGCGCCAAAGTTGATTTTATAGTCAAGGAATTGAAAAGTCTCGTTGCGATATGAGTAAACATCCATTTTAAATGAAGATTATTAATATGATTTAATAATTAATTTTATTTTATTAAAATATAAAAGGCGAATGATTAATGCAAAGTAAATAGGTAGTACTCTAGGTAATAGCATTATTGATCAGATTTGGGCAAATCTTCGTATACTGGCTGATTTTAGCTTAAAACGTACTCAGTTGGATTCTAGCGAAGCGAAAGGGCCCATAAGTAGAGTTATTAACGTTCTTATTTCTACAAGTTTAACATATCGTGTCTTATGGTGAACATAAATCATTTGCGTATAATACAGCAGTTACCATTCAGTTTTTGTGCCAAAAGATAAAGGTATAACGAGCATTTATTGCGGTTTTAAAAAGTATCATTGAAGACATTTGACTGAAAAATTTAATTCCCACCATACGTTTCCAATAAAATCCAAAGCTGTACCCCCACATATATAATGTCACCTCCAGCCAACCTCATTTCATTTAAAAATTAGGTTACATTCTTCCCGACCCATATTTCATTGTGTGTCTTCATACTATCTCTCGCCCTCGCGCACTTCATCACTTCCCTTGCAGCGGAACGCACAAAGAATTCCGACGCGCGCGTGCAGGCGGAGAGAGAAAAGTTGCGTCGCGTCGTCGGAGGGGGAGAGAGAGAGAGAGAGAGAGAGAGGGAGAGAGAGAGAGAGAGAGAGAGAGAGAGAGAGAGAGAGAGTGAGTGAGAGAGAGAGAGAGAGAACTTACCAATGAAGCGTAGCAGCAGCGCGGCGCCAAGTTACTTGCGTTGTTTGGAATTTTAAAGGCGCTCCCGTATATACGTGGCTGGAAACTGGGAATGCGCGAGTAGAAGAAAGTCGATGACGAAGGACGAGGGTAGATGTATATATATGTCGGTTTCATTCAAGTTTTCTCGTTAACGTACAGGTATTCATTACGGCACACGTATACCTTGGTTCTACGTATATAAATTAGTTGTTGAATCACTAATATCTCAG
Source organism: Torymus sinensis (assembly GCA_030522985.1). Classification (NCBI taxonomy): domain Eukaryota; kingdom Metazoa; phylum Arthropoda; class Insecta; order Hymenoptera; family Torymidae; genus Torymus; species Torymus sinensis. Next base: position 13,691 of record JAPYZP010006213.1, read on the forward strand.
CAACGTGAAGAGGGATTGACATTCAAATACAGTATACGAGTATTACGAAAGTCTGCAGTAGGCTACTCGACCGACAGCACTAGACGCGCCCGAACGAGTCTTTTTTACAATCGGAATGTGTCCTCCCGCTCAACGCGAGAACTCCTGATCATTCTTGACCCACATCGCATCTGCGAAAATGAAAATTTTTAAATACTGTACACTGCGACTAAATGCCCCGAAAGTGCTCTTCGTTCATCCAGGCCAAGCATCATTATGCAGTATTACAGACGATTTCCGATCGATGCCAATATAATCGTCCACGTATCCTGCCACGGAAACTAAACTAAATCCCCTTTGCCTGTCATTTCACTATCAATACAGTAACATTTAAACCCATCTGCCCTCAATCCCTGCGTCCTCGACCTATCCAATAAACGTCGAATCCCTACATATATACGTATATGTATATTAATCACCACTAGCATCGGCTTGCACCAGCGTTCGTCCACGCGAATACTCTCGAGTTCATCCCTCGCGACAAATGTCAACGGAGAAAGCAAAAGGGCATCAGCTGCTCTCCATTGTTATTTCGCCGGATGTAGCGCTATCCCGGTTCCGTCGACACGTGCGACGACGGTAATCGCCGGGACGTCCGCTCGTTTTTACGACGGAGCTGCTGCTGCTTCTGCTGCAATTCTCGACGATGACGACGGCTATACTTCCCCTACCGAGGCACTCGCTCAGCTTAATGCCTCGCTGGCTGTCATTAAGGGTAGGAAAGATTAGCCGTGAGGTCAGATGAGGATTCGAGAGGATCTCGCCTCGGAGGTAGTGTGCGGTTGTTGCGGTGGCGGCTGAGCACGAGGTGACAAATGAGGCGATGAAGTGGGGGATGGATTGGGGGGCGTGATTGGAAATGTCGAGGGCGATGTAGAGGATGTGGATGTATTTATTGGGCAGCGGATGCTTGATTGGGGTATTTTTGGTGCGGGTCGTGCATCTATTTAGCTTTTAAACGTCAATGAGCGTGAAAAATTCTTAGGCTGAAATAGAATAACGATATTTTTTTCATAAGTGCACTTATAAAATACATTATTAAAAGAAAAAAATAAATAAATACCTCATTTTTAGTTTTGCTAAGATAAAAAATATGGTGGATACAAAAGCATTAATGATAATATACCATGCCTTCTTTCATAGTTTAATTAATGATCGGATAATTGCTTGGGGTGGTGCACGTGATAATAACATGAAACTAATACAATCAACGCAGAACAAAAATACTGAATTTCATAAATAAAAATAAATTTTCACGAATTAATCCACCTAGCAATAAGAAAATTATTCCAGTTAGAATCAATATCTTTCCACTATACAACACTATGCTAAAAGAATAAGTGGTAAAAATAGCTATGATGAAACTAGAAGGGTCATTTAACAGGCTCACTTATGTTATTTACTAGACAAATTGTCAAGAAACAATTAAAAATGCTCATAGCAAAAGCGGCGATACCAAATCAAATTAAATTTGATAATTTAACTGTTTAACAAAATTATTTAACAAAAATTATCCAACTATATAATTTATCTGTTAGTATATAATAAATCTCTATGCGATGTTGCCTAATCTTTACGCGCCTGCCATTATCTAGTATCTAAGAATATATTATTGTAGGGTTGTCTACATATGTACCAGATTTATATACAGGCAATATTATTTGCATAAATTTACTTTATGTAAATATATAATAATGTAACTGTAATATTTACTAGTAAATAAATAAATTACAAAGCCATCTAAGCGTATATTATCAATTTAAATGAATAAATATTATTATGTGATCAAATCAAGTATAAATAAATATACGATAAAATGAGAGGAAATCACAATTAGACACGTTCGATTGAACAAAACAATTACCGACTATGAATAAAACGATATAAAATCTACATTATTATATATCGAAACCGGACATTTAATTAAGCTAGCGCACAATAGCTATAAGTACGAGCTGGGAAACTCTAACGACGACCGTAAATCTTTTTATGTTCCAGTGAAAGCGCACAAAGAGTGCGAGCCAAACGGCACGTGGTTTATGCATCCGGTAACGCATAAAGTCTGGAGCAACTACACGACGTGCATCAACTTACAGGACTACTCCGTGAGTATAATACAACAGTACTGTGAAAATGGAAAAATCACTCTGTCTCCTCTCTCTCTCTCTCTCTCTCTCTCTCTCCTCGTAATCGTCCGCTTATGAACGATCGTCACGATATTCGTTACTCGTTATATAATTTTATAAAACATTCCCGTATTATACAACCGAGTGCGATAATTGTCCATTTGCGCGTAAATACGCGCATGCACGATTAATAATTATAACGCGACTTTGTTCAGATAAATATTCATAATATACACGCGTTTCGCCTGTGCGTGTACATAAATATGCATTGTAAGAATTTAATTTTCTCATTGCTGCACGCGCAGTTGCCTTTCTACGGATGTTGATTTAATGAATATGTAGATGAAAGCCTCCGTAAAAATTCATATGCGCGCGCGTATTGGCATTTTCCACTCGCACAGCTGAAAAAGACAATAACTAAGCTGACAAACACTTGTATTATAACGAGGAGCAAAAATAACACTTGCCGTAACCCATATACACGTATTTGTGTCATTTGTAACATGCAAAGAATCAATATGAAATTCTCTCTCGAAAATCGAAACTGATAATAAAAAGAAAACAACGAGCAAACTATCCAACTCAATGCGAAACGGCTCACCAGCATCGACATATAGATATATATATGCGGCGTTGTATGGGAAATCCGGTTTTGCGCCCCAACGAGCCAACCACAATATTTCGCTTAACGCCTGAGCTCTCGAAATCATTCGATTTTCTCCCTCCCTCCCTCGACTTGACATGAATACGCGTGCGTGTACTTTTGTCAATAGTTTTTTTATCCGTTCCGGCGACCGACGCGATTTCCGCGAGTACGCGAATCGACCATTATTAGATTTGGTGGCGCACAAAAACGAAGTGTGCAAATATGACTTTGTATATCGGGGGTGGGAGGGTGTGAATCTTAATTGGGGATTAAAGAGTCGAGAGATTTGTTTGATTTGTTCCGGATCGTTGGAGATGTGTTGTCTTTTGCTGTTTGCCTTTTAATTGTGTTCAATTCTATTCGATGAATTGATTTAAATTTATATAATTTAATATTGTAGTTATTTCATGCCAAATTGATAAAAGAATCTTATTTATAGAAATGATACATTGCTTCCTCCTAGAGGAAGCTTTGTGACAGTAATTGTTTGAATTGTTGTACAAACATGTTACAATTGTACTCGGTCTCTACTCGGTCGATTTTAACCGGAAAGTTCTCATTTTTTTTTGTTTTTTTATCCGTTTTTTATTGGGCTGATGCGTTTTTCTCTTCTTTCGAATTTTCCATTTTCTCAAAATTTATTCTTGCTTTTTTTCAATGACACGATCGAGATATTTTTATCGGATGGGTAGCATTTAAAAGAGAATTAAAATACCTATATTTAAAAAAAAATCTAACTATCACGGTTCTTTTGTTATTAACAGAAACGATTATTTTTTTAAACCTTACAAAAACTAAACTGTAAATTTTGTTGAGAAAAATCATAATAATACAGAATATAAATACCTATAATCTTTAAAAATTTTAATTCATTCTGTTGGTTAGTTTTGAGGAAAAAATTGAAAAATGCAAAAAAAATGAATTATGTATGTCCAACGATTACGGGAGTAAAATTGACTTAATGGCTTCAAAATTCCTTGTAGAAGTAGATTATAGATAGCTCTCGAGTTATTTAGGCAAAATGATTGATCTATAAATTTCAGAGATATGTGAGGTTAAAATATTTTTAACCTTTTATTCAAATCGTAATTTCTCCAGAACGGCTCTAGCTGTCTGAATCGGGTGGGTAGATTCGAAAAAGAATTTTCAAAAATTCAAATTCAAATATATAGAATGAATAAACATATTTTAGATTTGAACTATATACTGTATACATATAACTATTGTTTCATCAAAATTGTATTTATTTTTCAAAAATAAGGCTATTATACCTCAAGAAGAAGAAACAAGGGAGAAAACTATTATTTTTATTAAATACCTACTTTTGAATAATTTAACGACTATAGGCATGCACATAACAATAGGTATATTACACGGTATTTTAACTCAATATGAATGGGTTAAATTAAAAACTGCGACGCTGATTGAGCCGGGAGTTTCTCTTTTCTCGTTTCCCTCTACCGGAGTAATCCTCTTTTAAAGCCCTTGGCTTAGCTTCCCGGCACTTTTCATATACTCAGTGCGTCTCATTACTTTTCTCGCATAGCCGGTAATATATCTTCGCGTTTTAAGCTACAAAATCTAGCTGTACTCACTGCGCCCCGCCCAGTGCGCTCACGCCTGTTTATTATCACAGTTGCGTCAACAGTCCAGTGTTGTCTCGACTCCGTAATAGCAGGTTGATAATTAAATTGAAGTTCAAGTACACACACACACACACATACAAACACACACACACATAGTTGCTAAATTCGCACAGTAAATCAGATGGTCTCTTGTAGAACGAGACAAAAATTGTCAATTACTATAATATTTGGCTAGACTTTTTCATTTCATAATAAAACTCTATTAAGATATTTGACGAAAATTTCATATTCTGTACTAAAGATTGGATAGATTCTGTAAATGATTTTATAAAACTCCAACCGATCACAGTCAATTATACAAAATTTTTACAAAATCATCATCTACATACTCCTCTCGTAAATTACACTCGAACGACAAGCGCTTTTTCACCGCGGCAACATTGTACTAAATTAATCTGAATTTCGATGTAAAGCTCATTATGCAACAATACCCCGATATACTCTCTCTCTCCTCTCTCTCTCTCTCTCTCTCTCTCTCTTGCGCATTCAAATCTAATATTATCCGCGTCAAGCAAAAACGATCGCTGTTTGGCCGTCCTACTGTTTGTCATTACCAAACGTAATAACGAGACGCCATCGGCAGGCTGGTGGGAGGTGGCGGGGGGCTCCAGATACATATATACCGCTCGCGCATCAGAAATAAGCTGCTCGCGTCCGCCGGGCGTAAAATGCATAATCACGTGTAGTACGCATAATGACGTCCTCCAAATCTCTCTCTCTCTCTCTCTCTCTCTCTCTCTCTCTCTCTCTCTCTCTCTCTCTCTCCCTCTCTCCC